>JAXCGZ010013472.1:20000-82500 GCA_037179515.1 Halocaridina rubra | reverse complement strand
TAACCCCATTTTTCATATCGCTTCCATGCGCTTAATAAATTCGATTTTTTTTTTCAAGGATTTTCTAAAGCTCTGTATCATCCATTCAACTCAAAAATGATGAAACCAAATCCAGCGAAAATAAATTGTCAAAATTGTATGTCAAAAGTAACAATGGCACGTTCTGTTATGATTTATAAAGAATTCACGACCTTGTGTAGACACACACAAGAGGTTAAATCTGCTTGAAGACAGAACTTTTAAGTCAAGCCATGTCACAGGTACACACGTAAGACAAAATCCGAAACTAAAACAACACGTGTTTAGCAGATACAACTTTAAAGCCACTCATAGTGTTTCTTACAATTATTACTCTTTACAAGGTGCAAAATAACCAGTACTCATATTCACCCACAGGTAGACATTGTCTTCGAGATTAACGAGATTTAAACACATTATTAAAGTACCAACCAACACTCATAAAATATATAAAGACTAAAAACTTAAGGCTCTCATTTAGTTCTATTGACAGGAACTCATAAAGTATAAAGTATATAGTTATACTTTATATAGAAACAGCAATACCCATTGGCTATCCGGAGAGACATTCGTCTTTAACTCGTTACTAGACTAAACCAACACATTTTCAGAGTACCAACACTCACAAAACATATAGAAGCAAAATAATTAAGCCAGACATATCCTTTCTAAGGAAATTTATGCTTTATACGGAGAAATAAGCTATAGCTACGTCCATCCACAGGGACATTTTGCCCACAACTAAAGTTATTTGATTTACTTCACTGGCAAGACATCACCACCTTCCCCAACGACGTCTGAAGTCCGAATGAGTGGGGGAGACTTGTGACATATCTCTCTCAGCACGTGAGTCGATATTTTGTATTAATTTATGAGTGCTAACGTTGGGGGGGGGGGAGGTCTGCAATCCTTCAACTCAGGTACAGGGGAAGAACAAAAGACGCAAATACGTAAGTGCTGGTATGTGGTACTTACCATAAATTACTTACGCGTAAGTGATATCAAAGGGATATATCACTATTTTATTAAAGCTTCTAGTCTAGCTCTCATTCCAGGGTCAGGGGAATGTGAAACTTTTTTCTGAAATATGTGATATAAATTTTTGAAGTGAATATTTAGGTAGTTGCGCATTTACTCGCTGACTGTTTGCAGTACACACACAGGAGGTAGTTAATGCTATCTCAATCCATAGTTTTACGGACAGGTATGATAAGTATCACTAAGTATAAAATGGAACCGATCAGGAGACGGGAAGATACGAGCTTTGGGCTCTTTCCCGTAAACACAATTAGGTAATCACACACATACATATATATACACACACACACTATATATATATATATATATATATATAGAGAGAGAGAGAGAGAGAGAGAGAGAGAGCTTTATTTTTTTTTTTCCATTTTACAATGGGTATTCGTCAGCCAGGACAAGCCCCAACCCCCCACTGTGATGTCCACCCACAGCAGTTCCTGCCAGTAAACAGCTTAAACTCTCGGTCTTGGACGGGGACCGATCTTTCGACCTCGTGAATGCGAAGCCAGCGCGTTACCACTGTACTAGCCAGCAGAGAGAGAGAGATTCTTTCAATAGACTAAGTGTCTTGTCGTAATTCGTATATGAGCATTTTATTTTTACACTTATATACAAAATGATTAAGTTATGGTATTTTGCATTACATAAAACATGAACTCAAAACTGAACTCTTGATGTTAAAACAGCATGGCATATTCTGTGGTATAATAATAATAATAATAATAATAATAATAATAATAATAATAATAATAATAATAATAATAATACTGACTTATCTCAATGAAAAGAGCTATACATTGACTCTCGTAATACATAGGTTTGCATGTATGGCGTTTGAGATTATTAGTATTATTATTATTATTATTATTATTATTATTATTATTATTATTGGAAGTAAAAGGAAAGGTTGTGAATGGTGGAATGAGGAGATGAGTGCAGTAGCGTCTGAAAAGAAGTGGGCATTTGAGGTATGGTTGCAGATAGGTAAGCAGAGACATAAGAAAGGTAAAGTATAAAGAGGAAGTTAGCAAAGCACGTGAAGAGAGAGGCAAAGAGAGAAGCGAATGTGAACTAGGATAGATGCTTGTATGAGAATTTTGAAAAGAATAAATTTCTGTTTTGGAAACGTGAATCTGGTAGGGAGGAGACGTTGAAAGGAGCAGAAGGGCAGTGCTAGAGACGAGGGAGATGGGCTGAGTAGTTCAGGGAGCTGCTAAATAAAGGTGGCAGAGATTGTAGCTGAGGTAAATGAATGGAAAATATCAATGTTAGGTGATGAGAAAAATAGTGGAGGTACTATTGACACAGAGAAATGAAACCAGGTAAATTACCAGGGTCAGATTTTTTTTTTTTTTTGTTGGATGTTCACCCTTGAGGGTGAGCGGACCTTCCACTTGTGGCCCGCAGCAGGGTCAGATGGATGTAACGTAGAGTGCTTGTCAAAAGGAAGGTTTCTTATATGCCCAAGGCTTTTTACTTGTCCTAAGTTTATTTTCAGGTACATAAACTCTTACAACATCTTTATGTCTGGTGCTTGAAAATATTCCATGCATCACATATTGTGATCAAGTAGCATTTCCTTTTAATTCAGTCTTGAAATATCTCTCATTTCTTTCCCTTTAGAGTAATTATACTGTTTTCTTAATTCGCTGCTTATAATAGCATGATCATTTCACTCTAATGATTCATGTTCAGTCACATCTTCTACCTCATATATCTCTTCAGTCTTACATCTAACCTACTAGGTCTATCTCTTCCTGAAGTTCTTGGGATTTCAGAAACATGTTATGCAAACTAACTTTGTTCTATACGATATAAAAACTTACTTAGTGTACTTTCAGGGCTTCCTACAACTTCATTCTTCATTCAGTTAATTTCTGAATAATGAATTTTTCCAATTACTAATAAATGGCCTACATTCTATGCTGATGCTTTTGAAAAGAGTTCTAGTAAGTTATCAGGAATGAAACCTCCAGAAGCATTCGAAAACGAGTCGACAATTTGGGAATTGACAATTTGAGAAATCGGCAATCTAGCACTGAACCCTCAGACCAAATATCGATGGGATGTTGGGCATACTGGGCTAGACTATGGTGGAGAGCGCTGGGTTCCTCTTCTTCACAACTTTGTCAGTCAGATGTCATATGGAGCCTAGACTCTTCAGATGATTTATACAGTTGGTGAACTGATGCAGAAAATCTGATTACATGCTCACTAAGGGCCACAAGATAATCTCTTGAGGACTGGTACTGGGGCGGACTGTCTGGAGAGGGTTGTCTTTGAAAGAAGAAGAGTTCCTCTACTTTTTTTTTTTCACCTTCGGTAGCGCTATCATGATTTAGAGTTCAGGTAAAAGCATTAGTGGTGCGTTTGATATAAGGTCTGGGAATATTTAAGTAAAACAAAATGGTGTGTGGTGTTTACTGGTTACAAGTGAGGAGTATAATTGTTCAGGTACCTCAGAGTTCATCATCAGAAGGAGAGATGACATGCAAGAGACATAAATGAGACAGTAGTTATGGGGATTTTGATGAGGATTAGACTCAGAAGGGGGTAATTGATAATGAATATAATTATTTGAAATACAAAATAAAGGCGTCTTACCGAACTTGCCTTTATTTAGAAACTCCGAATTCCTAAGTCAAACTCGAGATATGACATAGAAATACCGAACTCTAAACCCATGCTCGATATGTTTACATATTATCAATGTGGGTTGATGTTACTTTTATTAACATTACTGAGTTAAGGGTGAATAAATATCGATAATTATAGTGAGTAATGAAAGAGTAAAGTTGTTATCAGTACTGAGCAGCAGGAACTTAATACCAATTTTCATTTATAAGTTTATGGTTATGTTAGTTTTACTATTTTCAAATATACTTTGTTTATTTATAGTGCACCGTTTTATGTCACAGTTATTTCCAGTTCGAATTGAGGTGGACATATATATATATATATATATATATATATATATATATATATATATTATATATATATATATATATATATATATATATATATATATATATATATATATATATATAGGAACACCTACAGTTTTGCGGGCCATACCAATGTTTAAAACCTACCAGTAGATGGCGCTAGGCTCTAACTAGAGAACTGGCGGATGAATACTCAACAAAAATGGTGACAATAGGCATACGAAACAATTTTTTACTATCCTGACTAAAAATACTTACCTAACCTCTTAGTCAGGGGGGCTTCGCCTCCCTGGAACCCCCCATCATACAGGTTAGGGTCGAACTACTTACTTGAGCTGAGGGGTGAGGTCGTTGAACGGCATGGCCTGCAAGACTGTAAACTACCCTATATATATATATATATATATATATATATATATATATATATATATATAATATATATATATATATATATATATATATATATATATATATATATAGAGGATAGTTTACAGTTTAGGCTATATTTACCTTGTTCGATTATTTATGTACTGTGTTGGATTTGGTTTATATCCAAAACCAATTCTAAAACATAATATTTAAAGGTTTGGTTAATTTATGATTACTGTAAGTCGTTAATTTAGATTAAGTTGTGATTTGGAGTTGGCTTTAACAACATCTAGGCTATAGTAATGGCTTAAGAAGGCCAGTATCTGGTCAGGGTTTGGGTGTTATAGCGTGATATTCCTATATGATTCCAGCTAGTTCTAGGGGTGGTCATTATTGATTTCATACTGTAGCAGGCATATAGTTATTAACGTGACCTAAGCTAATACAACAGACTTTTTTTTGTAAATGTTTGCTTTCATAATTCACACTCCCAATATGGGAATAATGTCTTGAAATTTAATATTATATGAGGTTTGGTTTGCTAACTTTAATGATGCTGTTGTTGTATTTTCAACTGCCTGGTCAAACAGTCCAAAGTCCCATAAAGGTAGGCCAGTGCCGATTGTGGGCTATCCTGCGGAGCTCTTTGTTGTGTGGTCAGCGTATGTGGTAGGCTACTGTACAGTTTTCTATAATGTGTTTCCTGGATTTATTCAAATGTCTCTGGCTAGAAGGCTTCTTCGAAATATCACCCATAGAGAGTCATTTCTCTGTGTAGATAAAATTTTGTCATCTTGTGTTGTATTGAGAGATGGGGTAATTGCAGGGACAGGGGATGGTTGTGACAGTTTGGCCTCTTTTGCTGCTCTTCTTCTGAGTTGCTTTGGTTAGTTAGCTTTGTTAACCCCAGCCTAAGAAACGAGTTGTTTATGTTTACTGTCACCTCCACATAGGAAATATCTCGTGAAATACGTAAGAATAAGTTTGGTAAGGTTATTCCTTTATGCTGCTACATAGGACATACAGGCACATGTGTGTGGAATTCATTACCCACTAACATAGAAATCCCTTGGTTGCTAACTGTGACATATGAGACATACAAGGGTGGCGACTTTTTTCTGCTACGCCAGAGACAAGAACCAGACTTAATATTTGGTATTAAACAACAATGTAATACAATATTACAAAGTTATCTAATCTGTTGTTTTAAAACTTCTGTACTGGGGATCCTCGATTTATGTTATTTTGTGGTTACAATGCATCTCCCATAAATTATTTTGCTCTGATTATATCATTTTTGCCCTTTATTATGTCTTCCAAGCGTAAAACAGATTCTTCTGATGGCAGTGCTACAAAAAAAAAGGAAAACCATAACCACGGAAGTGAAAGAAGAGAGTGACATGTATAGAAAAGGGAGAAACTTTCTACTGCATTAGCAGAGGTGATTATATAGGTGTGTTCTAACTTACACTGAAATTTGGGTTACATCACGTTTCCGGAACAAAACTCTTATGTAAGTCGAGGATTTCCTGTATTTATTAATATTTTCTGTTTTGATTCCAGTTATCATTACGCAGAACCAGATGGAAGTTGATTTCGCTCAACAGAATTGAGACAGTTGGAGTCATTAATGATATATGAAACCAAATTAGAGTTTTGTTGTAGTGTTATGAATTATCCTCAATATATCCATTACAGAATTAATTAGAATTAATGCTTCATTATGTTTCATACATGAGGTACTTTATTTTTGCAGTAACATTGAATTGGTGTTAATTATACAAAAAATTCTTTATTTTCAGTTTAAATCTGAATCCCAGCAAACAGTTTCATACATTAAGTGTAATCATGAACTCTTCTTTGAAGATCCAGTTAAAAATTAACCAATGTTGATTATATTCAAATTGAATTTGACTTAGTGTACGATTTTTAATATACATTGTCTTCAGTCTTCAGATAAAAAATGGATCAAAGCAAAAATACTACTGATGTTTATAGAGCCAAGACAAGAAAAATTTGTCTTATTAATTTCCATAATTCATCTCCACAAGGTATGCTGTGGGGGAGGAAACAAGATATTGCTAAGATTAGCTTGGTAAACAGATCTTTAGAGGAGAGGGCCAAAGAAAACAGACTTCAGCTTAGGTGTATTCAGAATAATGTGCAAAATAGTGTGAGAAATGGAACCGTTGAAAGTAATATCAAAGAAAAGAGAACTGAAGTTAAACAAGATGATGTAAATATTAGTATGAGAGCAGGAACATTTGATATTCCTACCAAAAAAAAGAGAACCGAAAGTAAACAAGATGATGCTAATAAGAGTGTGAAAGCAGGATTCATAGGAAAGAACATCAGGGAAAAGAGAAACTATATTAAACAAAAAAGTATTAATTATAGTGTGAAAACAGGTATCCTAGATAAGAATATCAAGGAAAAAAGAACCGAAATTAAAGATGATATGAAAAGTAGCGTGATAACAGGAGCCTTAGAAAGGAATATTAGGGCAAAGAGACTCGAAAATGACGTCACAAATATTGTGAGAAAAGGAACCTCCAAAAATTACACCAAACTAACTGATATGAAAAATAGTGTGAAAACAGAGAATTTAGGAAAGAGTATCATGGAAGAGAGAACTGAGAGTATGCAGGATAATCAACAGAGTAGTGTAAGAAGAAAAAATGAAATGAGTATCAAGGAAAAGAGACCTAAGCAAAAGCAAGGTAAGCTGAAGAGGAGTGTAACAAATCGGGCCATAAAAAAGAGTATCAAAGTGACAAGCCCAGAAAGAAAAAAGATCAGTGTATTCAATTGTGGTTTGGGAAAGAGTCAAGATAATCTAGCGAGTAGTATGATAAAAAGGGCCATTGAAAAGAGTATCCAAGATAAAACACCTGTAAATAAACAAATTCATCAAAAACTTCCTTTGTTAAACCAAAGAACAATCGGTAAACTATTAATGTTAAATGAGAATAACAGAAAAGGAGGACTTGAAAGCAAAAAACTTGATCTGGATATAAGTGTGATAGAAGAGGGAACTGTAGTGATAGGTGAGGAGTGTAATGAAAACCAATTTCAGGTTTTGCAGAAAGCAACAAATACTCCTTTAATTTGCAGCTATTGTTTACGAACATTTATGTACCAGGCTTCTCTGAATAAACATATTAAAAAAGTCCATTCTGGTAAAATTCTGCCGAAATCAAGTAGACTAGAGAAAACAAGAGTTCGCAAAAGAGATGTCAGTGAAATGTTTGTATGTTCTGAATGTGGGAAAGTGTATAAGTACATGAAATTTTTTATCAAGCATATTGCAGCGCACTATGTAGATAAGTTGTCAGTTAAATTGCATCTACCGGAAAAAGCACTTCCCTTCAAGTGTCGACATTGTGAAATGAGATTTTGCGCTATTACTCGCCTAAAAGAACACTTGTCCATTCATTTTAGGATGAGACTTCTCCCTTGTCCTCAGTGCAGCAATATGTTTCGCTCTGAAGCTCTTCTTAAGGAACATGCTAAGACGCATAATGGCGTCCCTGAATTTTCATGCGATGTATGCGGAAAGGTCTATGCAAGCTTTCCTACTTTGAGGACACATGTGAAAATTCACAGTGGAGTGAAAGAATTCACTTGCGACGAGTGTCCACGAAGCTTCACTCAGAAAGGCGATCTCGTGCGACACCAGCGACATCACCGAGGAGAGAAACCTTTCTCTTGCAGTAAATGTGGAAAGGCATTTACTCGCAAACACAATTTGAAAGATCATATGATACAACATGAAGGTGGAAAGCGGCTGCAGTGTGATATTTGCAGAAAGTCATTCACTCGGAAGCGGAAGCTTAACTCTCATAGACGGAGACACGTGGAATCTTTGAAATAATGAATCTTTAAGTCTATAGACTTTCAAAATCTGAAATTATTTTTTTACTTTTGAATGATGTATCTAATAAGGTCTTAAAAGTGATATATCTGATGAATTCTTGTCTCCTTTTTAGTTGCCGTCCTGCTGTCCTCTGAAAAGTAATGATTCTTCATGTGATGAAAATTGTCCTTAAATATATAAAAAGTGCCCAGGAATACAGAGGATATTTTTCATTGTCGTATGTGGCTCTTGTCTTACAATCTAGTAGGATGGCCAAGATAGAGTTTAAAAAATATTAAGTCAGTTCTTTTCATAAACCTAGATTTAGGGAGAGTGGTCTTTTGAAATGGTGGATAATATAGTGCTATCTGCTAATTCAAATTAGTGGACGGCTATATTATTAGTTTGTGAGACTGGCATTAAAAATAAGTCAGTAGTACATTATCATCTGTTGTTTAAACTAATGAGTGTGTATTGGTTGTGATATTGGTGTATTGTGATATTTAGTAGACAACTATCTACAGTTTCAATTTTACGGGTGAGTCTTATTGATTTATGAGACTGCTTTATTAAGAAACGAGATAGTGTACTACCATCCTCTGTTTCCATTGATCGGTGTGTCATATATGTTTGTATAACTGCTGTTGAAAATTATACAGTATACTGTACTACTATCTATTCTTTCACTTTGATGATAGTCTACCTTATTATTTTGTAAGGCAAGTTATGAAATTTAAATTAGAGTACTACATCTGCTGCTTCATAATTATGGGTGACAAAGCTGATCTCTTAGTGATAATGTGCCAGTTTTATTGAGGATAACATTCTACTATACTGTTTCATGCTCATGAGTGACTATCTTGTCTCTGTTACGTGTTTATGAGTTTGGTTCTTTTGAATAAAGGATAGTATACTTCTGTCTTCTACTTCCTTGTGACTAGGGACTATTTTTATGCTTGCATGATAGGTACTTTGAAATAGAAGATACCATTTAATTACTACATTTCCAAATCAGTGTTTGTGAGGGTTCCATGAAACAGAGGGTAGTCCCTATTGCTTTGAGGAAATGGTAAGTAAACATATGACCTTATGCTCTGTAGGTATTCTCTTGATGTGTCTGTATCTTTTTGTAGATTTAAGGATGGCCTCTATACTATTATAGTCGCTCAGGAGTAGTCTGCTGAAGTAATTACCAAAGAATCCTTACATTTTTAGTCATTCGTAAATACAATTTTTTCTTTCTGTAAGCTTTACAACGCATGTTTAATTGTGATATTAGTCTAATTTTGCTCCATTGTTAATATTTTTTGAACTGTATATTTTAGCTTTCTCCCCATTCTTTGTTTTAAACGTTTTAGTGTAGAGCCATATTCTGCTAATACTAGCTGTATGGATACAACTTACTTGAAAGTAGAGATGTCACTGGGCATTATCGTACTTTGCATGTTTGTAACTCCAGTCCGCTGTCTGTGGAAAGAAACACAATATCAGGAGGTATTTCTTTTTATCATCATATGAGTGTAGAATTCAATCTTCTTCACCACTGACATTTCCTTCTTCATCAAACAAGGTACATGAGGACTGAATTCCTTCTCTTTCGCTATTAAAGCTAAATCCTCTTTGTATATATATATATATAGTCTGTCAACTTATTTCTTGATTGTCTGTCTTCCAGTGAGCCTCTTTTCAAAACTTGTATAATGTTGGTAAATGTTCTTATACAGACACTCCCCAACTTACGAACGAGTTAGGTTCATGATGATCATTCAAAAGTAGAATTATTCCTAAATTGTGTTTAGGTAAAAAAAAGTATAATAGTACATACATATGCAGTACTGTTCATTACTTAGGCTAAAGACAGTTGTCTTCTACATAAAACATAAAGTATACTTTATTAATAAATTTTAATACAGTCATAATAATGTTATCATACATTACAGTACTGTAATACATACATTAATACATGGGTGGATAATGGTTAGGTTTTTGTTCGTATCTGTGAATGTTTGTAAGTAGGGAAGCTTTTTTATTTATGGGTCAGGTATTTTCAGGTGTCTTCAAAGTTTGTATAATTTTGGTAAATGTTCCTTAATTATTGGGTCTGGTATTTAGAGACAATTTTTGCTTTCCATTACTTTCTTATATTCATGTGCTTGTTTTTACACTACTGACATAATATGTGATTAGCTTAACCAAATCACACACACACACATATATATATATATATATATATATATATATATATATATATATATATATATATATATATATATATATATATATATATATATATATATATATATATATATATATATATATATATATATATACTTTATGCATACATATATATATATATATATATATATATATATATATATATATACTATGCATACTATATATATATATATATATATATATATATATATATATATATATATATATATAATATATATACATACAGTGTTCCCCCAGTTATTCGCGTTTCTTAGTTCGCGTTCTCACTGTATCGCGTTTTTTTTTTTTTTTTTATAAATTATTATTTTATTTCATGGGTATATGCAAAAATATTAAAATATTAAAAAAAAAAATTCTCAGTATTTTAATTTTTTTTTATTGAAAAAAACATATTTCATTATCTAATTTATAAAACAATTATTTCCCAGCCTACAAATAATAAAACAGTAAAAAACATAAATTTAGATAGATAGATAGATACGTTTATTGACCACCTCTTTTGAAAAGTACAGTATTATCTTTACAAAAGGAATACTTTGTCAAAATTACAATGAATAAATACAATAGACTTTGTACAATCATCAAATAAGTAAATTAATTTTAAATTAATATACATTGTACTAATAACTGAATGATATACGTACGTACAGTATAACTCACAGTATTGCATCATGCGAAATAGTGTTCGATAGCATACAATGTATTGGGGTCGCAGCTACGTGAGCTAGCATATATATTTATATTTCCAGTAGTTTCATGATTTTATTGATAAAAAAAACGTATTTCTTAGCCTAAGAATAATAAAACAGTAAAAAATAGTAAAAAACATAAATACTAACAGTATTGCAACATGTAAAATACGATACCGCTATCAGCATTTCGGACAGAGGCTTCCACCATCTTCCATTGTCTCGCCTCACTCGTGTGCGCCATTCACGTTGTGCTTATTATTATTAATATGTTTTGCTTGTGATTTTTTTACTCGCATATTTTAACCTTTGCAATGCCTCCCAAGCATCCTTCATCTTCTAAGGCTTCTTGTAGTGAGCCTAAGCGGCAATGGAAATTGTTAACCATTGTAGATAAAGTGAAACTCATAGATATGTTGAAAGAAGGAAAAAGTTTGTGGATGCCGGCCGCTATTTTACGTAAACTTAAAAATTATTGTAATATACTGTACCTATGTATGTCAAGTCATCATCACCTCATTCACGGTAAGTTTTCCTATAACTTTCATAAAAAATTGCGTTGCTTGCTGTTATTTATAATGCAAAGGGTGTTTTTTTAACAGTACAGGGAGGGTTTATACAGTGTAAACGTAAAAATACATTAAAATATCTATGTACATATAGGCTGATCCTACTCCGCGGATTTCCTGGTTCGCGCCGGGTCCCGGAACCGAACTACCGCGATAAGGGAGGTAACACTGTATATATATATATATATATATATATATATATATATATATATATATATATATATATATATATATATATATATATATATATATATATATATATATATAGTGGTGACCCGAACTCACGAACTTAATCCATTCCCCAAAATTTTTCTTTGGTTGGATTGTTTATGGGTTGGATTTATTTTTCCCATTACAAAGCATTTAAATCCAATTAATCCATTCCTGGTCACAATAAATAACCATTTGAAGATTTGTTTTGGTCACTGAAAACATGAAATATAATACAGGTTATATGTATTTCATCTGTAAAAGGAAAATTTCAGTACATTAATTATAGAAAGGAATTCTAATCTACTAAAGTAAAACATGTACATATTCAGGTATACAGTACTGTATACACTAGTTAATACCCAGTATAAAATAGCAAAGTCCAACACTTAGAAAAAGTTGTCACATTCTCTCACTAATAACAAATACAGTAGGAAAGAGTACATATTGTAGGTAAAAAAAAAAATAATGTTGGTTAGAAACAGTACTGTATTTACCTTTGTGGATAATTGTTGCTGGCATACGTGGATGGTGGTGGAGGAGGAGGACTATTTTTTGGAAGGAGAGTCCCCTTCCATAAAAACGTTAGGGAACTCTTCCGATACAGGCTCTATTTCTGGTGTTTTCTGTCTCTTTTCTCTTTTGGAAGCTGATTCCCTGCCTACTGGAACAAGGAAACGATCCAGAGAAATTTGTCTTTTTCTTAATTGGTAATTTTTTTTTAAATATTCATTGCATTGTCATTTACCATGTTCACTATGCTATTGCCCACAATTTTATCTGGGTGATGATTGTCAATAAAAGCTTGCAAATCATTCCACTTACTAAAAATTTCTTTAAGCTTTTCACTGGACAACTTATCCCTCTCATCCTTCTCCTCCGGTGACTCCCCCTCTTGGAGAATCTTCACCAGTTCACCTTGCAACTTAGCTAATTCTTCGGTGGTAACCTAATCTTTGTGATCCTCCACATCCTCCTCAGTGACCTCCAAGCCCAAACTTTTGCCTTTGGCCACAATTTCATTAACAAGTTGAATAGCTAACTCCTGCTTGAAGCCCACAGAGTCTCTATCAGTCTCACAACCTGGCCAAAGTTTCCTCCAGGCGGAGTTCACTGTGCAATATGAGACCTCCTTCCATGCTTTTTCAATGAGGCCAATGCAGTGGAGGATATTTTAAAGTGTCTATCCAGAAATCACGAAGGGTCAAATTCATGACATGAGTGACCTGGAAACACCTGGCAAAATAGACCCTTTGTATACAACTCTTTAAAATTAGAAATTACCTGCTGGTCCATGGGCTGGAGGATTGAAGCAGTGTCGGGAGGCAGAAATTTTACTTTAATGAAGTCGTAATGTGTAGATCTTCCACACCTGGAGGATGGGCAGGAGCATTATCCATTATGAGGAGACACTAAAGGGGCAAATCATTTTCCTCAAAATTGGACTCTTGATGTTAAAACAGCATGGCATATACTGTGGTATCAGTGCTTGAATAATAATAATAATAATTACTTAATGAAAAGGGGTATACATTGACTCTCGTAATACATATGTTTGCATGTATGGCGTTTGAGATTATTATTATTATTATTATTATTGGAAGTAAAAGGAAAGGTTGTGAATGGTGGAATGAGGAGATGAGTGCAGTAGCGTCTTAAAAGAAGAAGGTATTTGAGGTATGGTTGCAGATAGGTAATGCAAATGTATATGAAAGGTAAAGTGCAAAGAGGAAGTTAGCGAAGTGCGTGATGAGAGAAGCGAATATGAGCTGGGATAGATGCTTGTAAGAATTTTGAAAAGAATAAAATGCTGTTTTGGAAAGGTGAGATTGGTAGGAAGGAGACGTTGAAAGGAGCAGAAGGGCAGTTGCTGGTGGACAAAATAGAGACGAGAACAATGGAAGCAGGTAAATTACCAGGGACAGATTTATGTCATGTAGAGTGCTTGTCAAAAGGTAGGGGAGCAATAGTAGAATCAATGGTAAAGTTGTTGAATGCATGTTTCAAGAGAGGGAAGGTCCTAGTTGATTGTATTAATGCATGCATTGTTCCACTTTATAAAGGAAAAGGAGATAACTATGAGTGTAGTAGTTATTTAGGAATTAGTTTGTTGAGTGCAATTGGTGAAGTATGTGGAAAAGTGTTAATCGAGAGAAATAGGGAAGGCACTGAGAGATTGATTTGGGAAAAACAATGGGCCGGTATTAGAGAACATCATCCTTTCAGCCACAGAGGTATGCAAAGCGCTGATGGAGTTAGATGTCCATAAAGCTACGGGTCCTGATTATATATCCCCTCATGTACTTAAAATATACGTAAACCCAATATCAGTAGCACTAAGTATCATATTTAAAAAGTCAGGGGAGATTCCAAGATGCTGGAAACAAGTGAACTTGATACCTATCTTCAAGAAAGGAAGGAGGGATACGGCACTAAACTATAGACCAATTTACTTGACCAGCATAGTTTGCAAAGTTAAGGAGAAACTACTAAGGAAACATATATTTCTTCACTTTGAATCCTTCAACTTTTTGTCAGTGAGACAACATGGCTTCAGAGAAGGTAGATCAACAGTAACAAACTTATTAGAATTTTATGATGAGGTAAGTCGAATCTTACAGGAAAGAGAGGGCTGGGCAGATTGCATATTCCTAGACTTCCAGAAAGCATTTGGCACTGCCCCACATAGGAGACTATTAAGAAGCTGCAAGCAACGGCTAGAGTAGGTGGGAATGTCTTGGAATGGATAAAAGCTTACTTAGAAGAAAGGGAACAGAGGGTTAGAGTAAAACACTCAGTGTCTAAATGGAGAAGAGTTATTAGTGGCATTCCATAGAGTTCAGTTTTAGGGCCACTTTTGTTCCTTTTATATACATGAATATGTTTGCAGATGATGCAAAGATTGTGAAGAAAGTAAGACACGAGAACAATGGTAGAGAACATCAGGGATCTCTAAATAGTCTCCATGAGTGGTCAGAAAAGTGGCTAATGAAATTCAATACTTTAAAATGTAATGCGAATGGGTACAAGTGCAAGAAGGCCCAAGGTTGACTACTCGGTGGCAGGAGTACAACTTCAAGAGACAGAGAATGAGAGAGATCTAGGAGTAAGCATCCTGGCATATTTGTCTCCAGAAATGCATATAAATGGCATAGTAAGGACAGCATACGCTTTCTTAGCAAATGTAAGGGTAGCCTTCAGGCACATGGACAAGGAAATGCTCAGAAATATTTATGTATCCTGTGTGAGGCCAAAAATTGAATACGCAGCCCCCTTTTGGAGTCCGCACTTGAAAAAGCACATAGTTAAGCTTGAAAAAGTTCAAAGACATGCCACAAAACTGGTGCCAGAAATACGTAATCTCTGTTATGATGAGAGGCTGAGGGAATTAGACTTACCATCATTCGAAGCTAGAAGATTGAGGAGGGATATGGTGACAGTCTTTAAATTCCTTCATGGTTTTGACAGAGTGGATAGGGATCGATATTTTGATATGGCTGGCTCTAGAACTAGAGGTCATAGTTTGAAGCTTCGTAAGAAAACTTCTTTGCAGGATGTAAGGAAGTACAGGTACTTTTTTAATGTAAGAGTAGTTGATATTTGGAATTCACTAAGCGAGGAGGTAGTAAGTGCCAACTCAATCCATAGTTTTAAGGACAGGCATGATAAGCATCACTAAGTTAAAAATGGAGCCGATCAGGAGATGGGAAGATACGAGCTTTGGGCTCTTTTGCTTAAGCACAATTAGATTATCACACAAATTTCAGGATTGGATACTTGACGATGAGGCAGATGTAATAGCAATTCCAGAAGCAAAATTGTGTGGGAAAATATATCATGTTGCAGTTTTTCCTAAGGGTTACAAAATAATGATGGCTAAGTGATTTGAAAGGAATGGCTTGTACGTGAAAGGTTTCAGTCTGAAGATTTAGATATTGCTCTAGGAACTGTGTTCAGAATGTTTATTTTCACTCCTATGAATATGAGTTCAGAGAGCAGTATAATAGCAGTAGTGCATTATCCATTAAAAATAAAAAAAGATTAAGGGTATATTTGGAAAGTTATTTGGGTATACTAGAAGTGATAAATTTTGTTGCAATTATGCACATGAAAGAGGTATTTCATATCAAATATGGGGGCTTTATCCACAGGTAAATTAAATTGAATAGTCTTAACTCATGCCGTCTTCCTGACTTTATGCTGCCACAGTAACCACTATCATTGCCGCTACTAAGTCGTCTTCTTGGTCGTTGTCATCTGAATTCGAGGGTACCATCAAAGTGTGGTACCTGGAGAGAAAGTCTGACAGAATACTTTTGCCAGGCAGGTACTTAATGGTGAATTAGACTGAAGAGGCTTCTCCTTGAGGTGGAATATGCTTGGATTGACAACATCTACAAGGGCCCGGTTCCCTAGAAGCTTCACCAAGGGGTGAAGGTCAGTGATCTGCATAAGCGTTGGAGAACCAAAGAGGAATAGTCTCACTTTGCGGAGACACCAGGCGACCTCCAGAGTCTCCACCTCTACTGCAGCATACCCGGCCTTTGTGGTGGTAAGGCAACAGCTACTGCTCAGAGCCAGGTACCACCCTTCTTTGCAGCAGAAAGGTGCATCTGCAGTATTACTGTAGAATGGTAAAACCGATGCCTCCTCTGCTCCAGTCAGTGATTGACACGATGAGGCGGGTCTTGTCGTAGTAGACATGTCCATCTATTGCTAGCTGGTAGATGGTGTCCTGAGCCTAGGTGAAGCTCAGCTGGAGCTGGTCATCCCAGTACACTTGCTTGCTCATCAGTAGTTCCCTAAAGGGTTCCATAATAGGTGCTCTAGCTAGGAAGGGGGCCAGCTAGTTCATCAAGCCATGTCATGACTTAATGTCCATGATGGATGGGCGGTTAGGCATTGGGAAGATTCATATGGTAGAGAGGTGCTCGTGGTGGACTCATTTGATTTCCATCCAAGGTGGAAGCCCACAAACTACACCTCTCGTTTGCAGAGCCTGATTTTTTTGGTTTGAGGGTGATTCTGTTCTCTGCACAGGTGACATGGAAGTCATAGGTGTGCCAGAAAGCCTATTCTACCCTGTTGTCATATAGCAGAGTATTGTCCATACGCATGTATTTGCGAGGGACATCCTGTATGGCATTGTTAACCATTCGGTATAGGCATCAGAAGAAGAGCAGCGGCCCATGGGGAAGAAGCAGTATTGATATCTCCTCCAGGGGGTGATGAAAGCCATCAATTATCTGCTCTTCTAGTCCAACTCCACCTAGTGGAAGCTCCAGGAGGTATCCGACACTGTCTTGAAGGAGTGACTTGGGACACCAGATACTCTATGTGGTGGGGGAGCCGAACATTATTGGAAATGGAAACCTCATAGTGTTCTGGTGGACAGCGAGAAATGTCAGAGTAGCCAGTCTTGAAGTCAACCAACGTTCTCCTCCAGGGGCCAGAGGGGTATAGCTGCAGAGCTTGGTGGGTAGGTAAGTTTCTCCACCATGAAGGAAGCCACGATATGTATATGGTGTGAGAGGGAGTCAAGGACTAGCTCCAGGCTCTTACAAGCAGTCAGAGACAAGCATAAATATGAAGCAGATTCGACAAAATAATTCTGTGCTGATGACAGTTCATTCAAAATAATGCAGCATTCTGCAATGCCCATACATGATACATAGCACATGGCACTCCGCCACATCCTTTGAGAGAATACGTTGTTTGGGATGTATTTTACTGGTTCTTTTCTGAATTATTTCATTAGAATCTGTATCCTTTTGGAGATGAGGTGCTCATGGGGCTGTACATATCCTTTACATAAAATCTTAAGCTTCTCTGTATTCATATATGCAAATGAGATTATTTTTTTTTTATTACTCCTAACATATGACTTGCCTTTTCTGTTATTGCTTTAATGTGACCTGCCACTTTCAGATCTGTACTTATATTTACTCTCAAATCTCTCTTTTGCTCTGTGACATCCAAATATTTCCCATTCATAGTGTGTAGCAATTTCAAGTTTCCAACTCCAAAATGTATAACCTTACATTTTTTAACAGTGAAGAACAAATCCAGTCCTCTGAACATTTTGTCAGTCTATCTAAGTCGTACTGAAAAATGGCTCCTTCTTCTATAGATTGTACATATCTATATATTTTTGCATCATCAGCAATAATCTTACATTTGCACTGTAATGAAAGTGGTATATATATATATATATATATATATATATATATATATATATATATATATATATATATATATATATATATATATATATATATATATATATATATATATATATATATATATTTATATTTATATATATATATTATATATATATATTTATATATATATATTATATTATATATATATATATATATATATATATATATATATATATTATATATATATATATATATATATATATATATATATATATATATATATATATATATATATATATATATATATATATATATATATATATATATATATATATATATATATATTATTAATCAGCTCAAACTAAATTAAGAAAAAAATAAGTTCAAATTAAGTTTTTGAAAAATTATTACCTTAGCCTACCTATGAAAGGATTCTTTCACCAACCTGTTCGTGAAGTTGATGCATGACACTGTATATCTTGTGATAATTTACTGAAGGAGGGTTGATAACTGAGGCACAAGTGGAGGCAAATTTACTGAAGGAGGGTTCATAACTGAGGCACAAGTGAGGCAGTATTTCAAATGTTCATCCGTCAAACGTCTTCGGTATCTTGGTTTAGTTATCTTCATTTGGGAGACGGCTTCTTCGCAGAGATGAGCTGACCCAAAATATGCTGTCAACCGAAGAGCTATAAATCTCACTTCTGGGTACTGTTCTTCATGGGGTAGAATCCAGATTTTTTTTTCTGAAACTCTTGCTTTCAGAGGAATATCAGATTGAAGCTTCAGTATTTTTCTTCCAAATCTGACGCATTCATGTTGAAAAAAGAGGATATAAATGCAGATATTCCTTCAATATCAATTTCAGCAAATGGATGTGACTAAAACCTAGATAGGAACAGCGATCGACCAAGCAAGTGGCCGCGATAGACTGTTTGGCCACCTCTGGTTTAGACAGTTGGTGAAATGATGCAGAGATTCTGTTTATACACACTCAATAAAAATGAAAGACGTTGTGATGGAAAGGGCAAACCCACTCATCAGACAGGCACTTGATAAGGAGAAGACAGTGGTAATCTCAGGCATAAGTGAATCCCAGGAGCCAACATGGCAGGGGAGACTTGAAGAAAATAAAGCTAACGTTGTAGACCTGATAAGAAAGCTTGGAGTAGTATGTGGTCCTGAGGATATTGTAAACATACACCAACTAGGTAAATATTCGAGGGAAGGAAAGCCGAGACCAACAAAAGTAACCTTTGAGAGAGGGGAGACATGTAGGGAAATATTGTTGAGAAAAAAAAGTCTAAAAGACCTTCAAGAATGCAAAGAAGTGTTCATTAGACGATACAGAACACAGGAAGAGATGGGAAAGATCAAAAAGTTGTTGCAAGAGGCAAGAAGGTTAAATGATGAAAGAAATGAAGAAGAGAAGAAAAATTTTCGTTACAGAATACTTCCAGACAAAGGGGAGATAAAGAAGATAATGACAGAAGATCAGGGGATGGGACCTCATTAAGATTGTTATACACAAATGCTGATGGATTAGCTGGTAAGGCAGTAGAATTAAAAGATAGGATTCACAACAGTAAGGCAGATATAGTAGCAATTACAGAGACTAAGTTGAGTGAGGACATAAACAGTGTCACAGTTTTTCCTAAGGGCTTCAGAATACTAAGGGTCGAAAGATCTGAGAGGACTGGTGGAGGGATAGCACTGCTCATAAGTGAGAGGATTCAAGTTGAAGAAATAAACTTGGCTATAGAAAGTGAGTTCAGGGAATTTCTTGTTGCTCGCATAAATACTGGGTCAGAGAGCATTATAATAACTGTTGTATACAACCCACCAAGGAACCAAAATAGGCTTGAAATTTATGAGGAAAGTCATATAGGTACGATTGAAGTCATAAACTCAGTTGTTAACATGGCGCGGGAGAAAAAATGTAGGATTTTGATTATGGGAGACTTTAATCATAAAGAGATAGATTGGATAAATCTTGACCCACACAGTGGTGAGGACTCATTTGGGGCAAGATTCCTAGATTGCGTACAAGGGAATTTCCTACACCAACATGTAATGGAACCAACAAGAGCCAGGGGTGGGGATGAGCCATCACTACTTGATCTGGTGTTCACAGATAATGTGTTGGATATTGAATATATTGAGTATGAACCACCAATTGGAAAGAGTGACCACTGTGTGTTGTTGATGGAGTATATCATTGAAGACATTCTTCCTGAGAGTAGAGGCACTGAGGACATGAGGAGGAACTATCCGAAAGGAGATTACATCAAAATGAATGAGCTTTTTGCAGTTATTGACTGGAGAACCTTATTTTACAACAAATCTGTACAAGAAATGTAT
This sequence comes from Halocaridina rubra, assembly GCA_037179515.1. NCBI lineage: Eukaryota > Metazoa > Arthropoda > Malacostraca > Decapoda > Atyidae > Halocaridina > Halocaridina rubra. The sequence goes on along the minus strand of JAXCGZ010013472.1, from coordinate 62,052 downwards.
GACATCTTTTGTGAGAAATATGGGAAGATAGTAGATTGCTGCATACCTGTCACCAAAGTAGGTGTAATTCATGCCAGAGAGAAATGGTTCGATAATGGGTGTAAAAGAGCTAAGGAGTGGAGAGACAAATGCTGGAAAAGGTATAGGAGGAGAAAAAACATAAATGCCTGGCAAACCTACAAAAGAGCAAGAAATGACTACCTAAGTAAAAGGAGAGAGGCAGAGAGAGATTATGAGAGGGACATCACCAGGAAGGCTAAAGAAAATCCCAAGCTTTTCCACAGCTTTATCAGAGGAAAACTGAAGGTAAAAGAACAGGTTTTAAGGCTAAAGAGAGCGGATGGAAGCATCACTGAGACGGACGAAGAGATCTGCAAAGAATTGAACAAGGAGTTTCAGTCAGTATTTACAGTAGAAAATACCCCACCCCCTCAGATTGCAGTGATAGAAGCTCAAGGGCCGGTATTAGAGAACATCAACCTTACAGCCACAGAGGTATGCAAAGCGCTGATGGATTTAGATGTTCATAAAGCTACAGGTCCTGATGACATATCCCCTCATGTGCTTAAAAAATGCGCAAACACAATATCAGTGGCACTAAGTATCATATTTAAGGAGTCACTGGAGTCGGGGGAGATTCCAAGATGCTGGAAACAAGCAAATGTGATACCTATCTTCAAAAAGGGAAGGAGGGATATGGCTCTGAACTATAGACCAGTTTCCTTGACCAGCATAGTTTGCAAACTTATGGAGAAACTACTAAGGAAACATATCTCTCTTCACTTGGAATCCTTCAACTTTTTGTCAGTGAGGCAACATGGCTTCAGAGAAGGAAGATCAACAGTAACAAACTTATTAGAATTTTATGATGAGGTAAGCCAAATCTTACAGGAAAGAGAGGGCTGGGCAGATTGCATATTCCTAGACTTCCAGAAAGCGTTTGACACTGTTCCACATGGGAGACTTATTAGGAAGCTGCAATCAATGGCTAGAATAGGTGGAAATGTCTTGGAATGGATAAAAACTTACTTAGAAGGAAGGGAACAGAGGGTTAGAGTAAGACACTCAGTGTCTGAATGGAGAAGAGTTAGTAGTGGAGTTCCACAGGGTTCAGTTTTAGGGCCACTTTTGTTCCTTGTATATGTAAATGACCTACCAGAGTGTGTAAATTCATTCATGAATATGTTTGCAGATGATGCAAAGATTGTGAAGAAAGTAAAAAACGAGAACAATGGTAGAGAACTTCAGGAGGATCTAAATAATCTGCATGAGTGGTCAGAAAAGTGGCTAATGAAATTCAATACCTCAAAATGTAAGGTAATGAGAATGGGTACAAGTGCAAGAAGGCCCAAGCTTGACTACTCGGTGGCTGGAGTACAACTTCAAGAGACAGAAAATGAGAGAGATCTAAGAGTAAACATACTGGCAGATTTGTCTCCAGAAATACATATAAATGGCGTAGTAAGGGCAGCATATGCATTCTTATCAAATGTAAGGGTAGCCTTCAGGCACATGGACAAGGAAATGTTCAGAAATATTTATGTAACCTATGTGAGGCCAAAACTCGAATATGCAGCCCCCTTTTGGAATCCGCACTTGAAAAAGCACATAGCTAAGCTTGAAAAAGTTCAAAGACATGCCACGAAACTGGTGCCAGAAATACGCAATCTCGGTTATGATGAGAGGCTGAGGGAATTAGACTTGCCATCACTCGAAGCTAGAAGAGTAAGGGGGGATATGGTGACAGTCTTTAAATTCCTTCATGGTTATGATAGAGTGGATAGGGATCGATATTTCGATATGGCTGGCTCTAGAACTAGAGGTCATAGTTTGAAGCTTCGGAAGAAAACTTGTTTGCAGGATGTAAGGAAATACTTTTTCAGTGTAAGAGTAGTTGATAATTGGAATTCGCTAAGCGAGGAGGTAGTTAATGCTATCTCAATCCATAGTTTTAAGGACAGGTATGATAAGTATCACTAAGTCTAAAAATGGAACCGATCAGGAGACGGGAAGATACGAGCTTTGGGCTCTTTCCCGTAAACACAATTAGGTAATCACAATTAGGTAATCACATGAGCATACCTTGAGGACTGGCACTGGAGCTGACTGTCTAGAGACGCTCCAGACAACCCTCTCCACTGGCAGTGGAGAGGGTTGTCTTTGAAAGAAGAAGTGTTCCTCCACTGTTTTTTTTTTTTTGTTTCTCACCTTCAGTGGTGCTATGATTTAGTGTCTAGGTAAGAACTTCAGTAGTGTGTTTGATACAAGGTCTGGGAATATATCACTCAAAAAGTTTGTGTGTACTGGTTACAAGTGAGGAGTATAATTGTTCAGGCACCTCAATGTTCATCATCAGAAGGAGAGATGACATGCAAGAGACATAAATGAGACAGTACTTATGAGGATTTTAATGCGGATAAGACTCAGGAGAGGGTAATTGAAATTGAATTTAGGTAATTGAAAAACAAAATAAAATCTTCTTGCCGAACTTAACTTGATTTAGAAACTCCAAATTCTTAAGTCAAACTCGAGCTTGACATAGAAATATCGAACTCTGAACCCATGCTTGTTATGTCTCTGCGTATTATCAATGTAAATTGAAGTTCATTTTACTAACATTACTGATTTAACAGTGAATAAATATCGATAATTATCGTGAGTAATGAAAGATTAAAGCTGTTATCAGTACTGAGCAGAAGGAACTTGATATCAAATTTGATTTATTATAAGTTTATGGATATGTTTGTTTTACTATTTCAAATGATTTATGTATCACAGTGCACCGTATGTCACGTATTCCAGTCGATGAGGTGGACGCATGCAGGAGTGGGGATCAGGTGGGATACTTATATTCCTCATGGGGATATCGATCACTAGTGCATCCGATACACTCTATATATATATATATATATATATATATATATATATATATATATATATATATATATATATATATATATATATGGGACACCTACAGTTTTGCGGGCCATACCAATGTTCAAAACCTACCAATAGATAGCGCTAGACTCTAACTAGAGAACTGACGGATGAATACATAACAAAAATGGTGAACAATAGGCATACGAAACAATTTTTTAACTATCCTAACAAAAAATACCTACCTATCCTCTTAGCCAGGGGGGTGAAGCCCCCTTGGAACCCCCCCATCATACAGGTTAGGGTCGAACTGCTTACTTGAGCGGAGGGGGGAGGGCGGATGGGTGAAGTTGTTTAACAGCATTGCCCGCAAAACTGTAAACTACCCATATATATATATATATATATATATATATATATATATATATATATATATATATATATATATATATATATATATATATAATATTAAGATAAGGTTTGTCCTCAAAACCACAATTTGAGATGCAATATCTTAGGGATTTGGTTATTGTAGATAAGGTTAGGTCAGGTTTTCGATTTTCATGTTTATTTTACTTACTGCATGAGGTTGGTGCCGAAAAATGCAATGGCATTAATATTAAAGGCTTTGGTTAAATCGTGGGTACATTAGATTAGGTTAGCATTGGTTGTATTTTTTTGAAGATATTACTTACATTTAAAATTTGAGTTGTGCTCAAAACCATATTCTAAGACATAGTACTCAAGTATTTGGTCTCTAGTGAATACTTTAGTATAGTACCCTTTAGCTTAAGGTACAAAACATAATATAGTGGTAATGCAAAAATATAATAATAGGTAAACAAATTAGTAAATGGGGAAAATGCTTACTGGTGCTTCTTGAAGGTTGGCCATTTGTTTACATCACCAGTTCAAGAGTTACTCTGGGAGAAGGATAGGTTGGTGACTAACTACGGGATCTGTGTAGACGGAAATAAAGAGTAAGATTAGGAAATAGGAGTAAAGGTACTACATGGTGATATTAGGAGGAATAGAGGCTAGAGCGAGACACATTCACCCTTAGGTCTTATGCCGGTCAACACACATGGGGGGAGCGGGAGAGAGGTCGCTTGCACGATGGTTCTTGCTCTTCTCTTTACATGTAGGATTTCATTCGTACGTCAATAGAAATAGTTTAGTAGCAATTTATATTTAGACTATATTACATTTAGGTTAGGTGATGTTTGGTTTTACTTTTCACATTTGATTTTTACTGTTATTTTATACATATAAAATAACATTTAAGGGCTTGATTATCTCGTGGACGGTAGGTTAAAATAGGTTATATTTATATTGTTTGAATATTTATGTACTGTATTGGATTTGGTTTGTATCCAAAACCAATTCTAAAACAAAATATTTAAAGGTTAGGTTATTTATGGTTACTGTAAGTTGTTAGGTTAAATTAAGTTGTGATTTGGAGTTGGGTGCAATAATAACTAGGCCATAGTAATGGCTTAGGCAGGCCAGTATCTGGTCCAGGATTGGGCTTTATAGCATGATTTTCCTCTATGATTCCAGCTAGTTCTAGGGGTGGCCATTATTGGTTTCATACTTTAGCAGGCGTATAGTTATTAATGTGACCTTAGCTAATATAACAGACTTTTTTTTTTCTTAAATGTTTACTTTCGTAATTCACACTCCCAATATTGGAATAATGTCTTGAAATTTAATATGATATGATGTTTGGTTGGCTAAATTTGATGTTGCTGTTGTTGACCCTTCAGCTGCCTGGCCAAACAGTCCAGAGTCCCATAAAGGCATGCCAGTGCCGATTGTGGGCTATCTCGCAGAGCTCTCTATGTTGTGTTGTTAGCGTATGTGGCAGGCTGCTGTACAGTTTTCCATAATGTGTTTCCCGGGTTCATCCAAATGTCTCTGGCTAGAAGGCTTCTTAGAAATATTATCCATGAAGAGTAGCTAAAATTTTGTCATCGTGTGTTGTATTGAGAGATGGGGTAATTGCAGGGACAGGGGATGGTTGTGACAGTTTGGCCTCTTTTGCTGCTCTTTTTCTGAATTGCTTTGGTTAGTTAGCTTAGTTAAGGCGACTTTTTCTGCTATGCCAGAGACAAGTACCAGAATTAGTATTTGGTATTAAACAACAATGTAATCCAATATATCAAAGTTGTTTAATATGTTGTTTTAAAACTTCTGTACAGGGGATCCTCGATTTACCACATTTTGTGGTTACAATGCATCTTCCATTAACTATTTTGCTCTTATTTGGTAATTTTTGCCCTATATTATGTCTTCCAAGCGTAAAACAGATTCTTCTGATGGCAGTGCTTCAAAGAAAATTAAAACCATCACCACGGAAGTGAAATTAGAGATAGTGAAGTGTATAGAAAAGGGAGAAACTTTTCTATTGCATTGGCAGAGGTAATTATATAGGTGTGTTCTGACTTACACTGAAATTTGGTTTACATCACGTTTCAATAACAGAACTTTTATGTAAGTTGAGGATACCCTGTATTTATTAATATTTTCAGTTTTGATTCCAGTTATCATTATGCAGAACCAGATGGAAGTTGATTTAGCTCAACAGAATTGAGATAGTTGGGGTCATCAATGATATATTAAATCAAATTACAGTTTTGTTGTATTGTTGTGAATTATCCTCAATACATCCATTACAGAATTAATTAGCATTAATGCTTCATTAGGTTTCATACATTCAGTACTTTAATTTTGCAGTAACATTGAATTGGTTTTAATTATTCAAAAAATTCTTTATTTTCAGTTTAAATATGAATCCCAGCAAACAGTTCCATACATTAAGTGTAATCATGAACTCTTCTTTGGAGATCCAGTTAAAAATTAACCAATGTTGATTATTTTGAAATTGAATTTGACTTAGTGTACGATTTTAATATACATTGTCTTCAGTCTTCAGATAAAATATGGATCAAGACAAAAATACTACTGATGTTTATAGAGCCAAGACAAGGAAAATTTGTCTTATTAATTTTCATGATTCATCTCCACAAGGTATGCTGTGGGGGAGGAAACAAGATATTGCTAAGATTAGCATGGTAAACAGATCTTTAGATGAGAGGGCCAAAGAAAACAGACTTTAGCTTAGGTCTATTCAGAATAATGTGCAAAATAGTGTGAGAAATGGAACCGTTGAAAGTAATATCAAAGAAAGGAGAACTGAAGTTAAACAAGATGATGTAAATATTAGTATGAGAGTAGGAACATTCGATATTCCTACCAAAAAAATGAGAACCGAAAGTAAACAAGATGATGCTAATAAGAGTGTGAAAGCAGGATTCTTAGAAAAGAACATCAGGGAAAAGAGAAACTATATTAAACAAGAAAGTATTAATTATAGTGTGAAAACAGGTATCCTAGATAAGAATATCAAGGAAAAAAGAACCGAAATTAAAGAAGATGATGTGAAAAGTAGTGCGATAACAGTAGCCGTAGAAGAGAATATTAGGGCAGAGAGACTCGAAAATGATGTTACAAATATTGTGAGAAAAGGAACTTCAAAAAATGACACCAAGGAAAGGAGAACCATAATCAAACTAACTGATATGAAAAGTAATGTGAAAACAGAGACCTTAGGAAAGAGTATTATGGAAGAGAGAACTGAAATTATGCAAGATAATCAACAGAGTAGTGTGAGTATTGAAAAGAGTATCCAAGATAAAACACCTGTAAATAAACAAATTCATCTAAAACTTCCTTTGTTAGACCAAGAAACAATCGGTAAACTGTTAACGTTAAATGAGAGTAATAGAAAAAGAGGACTTGAAAGCAATAAACTTGATCTGGATATTAGTGTGATAGAAGGGGGAACTGTAGTTATAGGTAAGGATAGTAATGAAAACCAATTTCAGGCTTTGCAGAAAGCAACAAATAAACCTTTAATTTGCAACTATTGTTTTCGAACATTTGTATACCAGACTTCTCTGAATAATCATATTGAAAATATCCATTCTGGTAAAATTCTGCTGAAATCAAGTATACTAGAGAAAACAAGAGGTCGCAAAGGAGATGTCAGTGAAATGTTTGTATGTTCAGAATGTGGGAAGGTGTATCAATATATCAAATCTTTTATGAAGCATATTGCAGTACACTATGTAGATAAGTTGTCAGTTAAATTGCATCTACCGGAAAACGCACTTCCCTTCAAGTGCCAACATTGCGAACTGAGATTTCGCACTATTACTCGCCTAAAAGAACACTTGTCCATTCATTTTAGGATGAGACTTCTCCCTTGTCATCAGTGTAGTAATATGTTTCGTTCTGAAGCTCTTCTTAAGGAACATGCTAAGACGCATAATGGTGTGTCTAAATTATTATGCGAAGTGTGCGGAAAGGTCTATGCAGATATTTATATTTTGAGGAGACATATGAAAATTCACAATGGAGTGAAAGAATACACTTGTTATGAGTGTCCACGAAGCTTCACTCAGAAAATTGGTCTCGTGCGACACCAGCGAATTCACAGCAGAGAGAAACCTTTCTCTTGCAGTAAATGTGGAAAGGCATTTACTTGGAAAAACACTTTGAAAGATCATATGATGGAACATGAAGGTGGAAAGCGGCTGCACTGTGATATTTGTTCAGAGTCATTCACCCGGTTGTGGAGACTTAACTTTCATAGACGGAAACACTTGGAATCGTTGAAATAATAAATCTTTAAATGTATAAACTTTCAAAGCCTCTAATTATTTTTTTTACTTTTAAATGATGTATCTAATCAGGTCTTAAAAGTGATATGTCTGTTGAATGCTTGTCTCCTTTTTAGTTTGATTATTTTTAGTAGCCGTCCTTCCGCCCTCTGAAAAGTAATGATTCTTCACGTGATAAAAATTGTCCTTAAATATATCTAAAGTGCCCAGTAGTACAGAGGATATTTTTTATTTTCGTATGTGGCTCTTGTCTTACAATCTAGTAGGATGGCCAAGATAGAGTTTGAAAACCATATTGAGTCAGTTCATTTCATAATTCTAGATTTAGGGAGAGGGGTCTTTTGAAATGGTGGATAATATATTACCATCTGCCAATTCAAATTAATGGACGACTATATTACTGGTTTGTTAGACTAGCATCAATGAATAGTCAGTAGTACATTATCATCTATTGTTTAAGCTAATGTGTGTGTATTGGTTTGTGATATTGGTGTATTGTAATATTTATTAGACAACTATCTACAGTTTCAATTTAATGGGTGACAGTCTTATTTATTTATGAGATTGCTTTATTAAGAAACAAGATAGTGTACTACCATCTCGTATTCATTGATCGGTGTGTCATATATATTTATATAACTGCTGTTGAAAAACAATACAGTATGCTGTACTACTATCTGTTCTTTCGCTTTGATGATAGTTTACCTTATTATTTTGTGAAGTAAGTTATGAAATTGAAATTAGAGTACTACATCTGCAGCTTCATAATTATGGGTGAAATAGCTGATCTCTTAGTGATAATGTACCAGTTTTATTGAGGATAACATTCTACTATTTACCGTTTCATGCTCATGAGTGACTTATCTTGTCTCTGTTATGTGTTTATGAGTTTGGTTCTTTTGAATAAAGGATAGTATACTTCTGTCTTCTACTTCCTTGTGACTAGGGACTATTTTTATGCTTGCAAGATCGGTACTTTGAGATAGAAGATACCATGAACTTAATTACTGTACTACATTTCCAATTCAATGTTTGTGAAGGATCCATGAAATAGAGGATAGTCCCTATTGCTTTGAGGAAATGGTAAGTAAACATGACCTTATGCTCTGTAGGTATTCTCTTGAATTGTCTGTATCTTTTTGTAGATTTAAGGATGGGCTTTTTATTATTATTGTCACTCAGGAGTAGTCTGCTGAAGTAATTACCAGGGAATCCTTTACATTTTTAGTCATTCGTAAACAATTTTTTCTTTCTGTAAACTTTACAACTGCATGTTTAATTGTGATATTGGTATAATTTTGCTCCTTTGTTAATATTTTTTGTGCTGTATATTTCAGCTTTCTCCCCTTTCCATTTTTTAAACGTTTTAGTGTAGAGCCTTATTCTGCTCATACTAGCTGTAAGGATACAACTTACCTGAAAGTAGAGATGTCACAGAGCATCATTGTACTTTGCCTGATTGTAACTTCAATCTGCTGTCTGTGGAAATAAACACAATATCAGGAAGTATTGCCAGATCATTCCCTGATACCCTGATATTTCTTTTCATTATCATAGTGTAGAATTGAATCGTCTTCACCAATGACAATATCTCACGCAGTTTCTTCCTTCATCAAACAAGGTACCTGAGGATTGAATTCTTTCTGTTTCAGTATTAAGGTTATATCCTCTTTGTATAAATAAAGTCTGTCAATATATTTCTTGATAGTTTTTCTTACGGTGAGCCTCTTTTCAAAACTTGTATAATGTTGGTAAATGTTCTTATACAGACACTCCCCAACTTGCGAACGAGTTAGGTTCATGGAGATCGTTCATGAGTAGAATTATTCGCAAGTAGTGTCTCGGAAAAAAGTATAATACAGTACATACATATGCAGTACTGTTCATTGCTTAGCCTAAAGACACTTCTCTACTGCATAAAACATAAAGTATACATTATTAATTAATTTTAATACAGTAATAATAATGTTATAGTACATTACAGTACGGTAATACATCCATTAATACATGGGTAGACAATGGTTAGGTTTTTGTCTGTATCTCTGAATGTTCGTAAGTAGGGGAGCTTCTGTATTTATGGGTCAGGCATTTTCAGGTGTCTCTTCAATGTTTGTATAATATTGGTAAATGTTCCTTATTTTTGGGTCTGGTATTTTCAGATCTATTTGGAGACAATTTTTGCTCTCCATTATTTTGATATATTCATTTGCTTGTTTTTTCACTACTTGAATACTGGGTACAAGAGCATTATAATAACTGGTGTATATAACCCACCAAGGAACCAACTTAGGCTAGAAGTTTATGAGGAAAGTCATATAGGTAATATTGAAGTCATAAACTGTTGTTAACATGGCACGGGAGAGAAAATGTAGGGCCAGGGGAGGGAATGAGCCATCACTACTTGATCTAGTATTCACAGATAACGTGCTGGATATTGAACAAATTGAGTGTGAACCACCAATTGGAAAGAGTGACCACTGTGTGTTGTTGATGGAGTATATCATTGAAGATATTCTGCCTGAAAGTAGAGGCACTGAGGACATGAGGAGGAACTATTCGAAAGGAGATTACATCAGAATGAATGAGCTTTTTGCAGTTATTGACTGGAGAACCTTATTTTACAAGAAATGTACGACATCTTTTGTGAGAAATACGGAAAGATAGTAGATTGCTGCATACCTGTCACCAAAGTAGGTGTAATTCATGCCAGAGAGAAATGGTTCGATAATGAGTGTAAAAGAGCTAAGGAGTGGAGAGTTCAATGCTGGAAAAGGTATAGGAGGAGAAAACATAAATGCCTGGCAAACCTACAAAAGAGCAAGAAATGATTACCTAAGTAAAAGGAGAGAGGCAGAGAGAGACTATGAAAGGAACATCACCAGGAAGGCTAAAGAAAATCCCAAGTTTTTCCACAGCTTTATAAGAGGAAAATTGAAGGTAAAAGAACAGGTTTTAAGGCTTAAGAGAGTGGATGGAAGCATCACTGAGACGGGTGAAGAGATCTGCAAAGAATTGAACAAGGAGTTTCAGTCATTATTTACAGTAGAAAATACCCCACCCCCTCAAATTGCAGATAGAAGCTCACTGGCTGGTATTACAGAACATCAACCTTTCAGCCACAGAGGTTTGCAAAGCGCTGATGGAGTTAGATGTCCATAAAGCCACAGGTCTTGATGATATATCCACTCTTGTACTTAAAAAATGCACAAACTCAGTATCAGTGGCACTAAGTATCATATTTAAAAAGTCACTGGAGTCAGGGGAGATTCCAAGATTCTGGAAACTAGCAAACGTGATACCTATCTTCAAAACGGGAAGGAGGGATGCGGCTCTAAACTATAGACCAGTTTGCTTGACCAGCATAGTTTGCAAAGCTATGGAGAAACTACTAAGGAAACATATCTCTCTTCACTTGGAATCCTTCAACTTTTTGTCAGTGACACAACATGGCTTCAGAGAAGTTAAATCAACAGTAACAAACTTATTAGAATTTTATGATGAGGTGAGCCGAATCTTACAGGAAAGAGAGGGCTGGGCAGATTGCATATTCCTAGACTTCCAGAAAGCACTTGGCACTGTCCCACACGGGAGACTTATTAGGAAGCTGCAAGCAATGGCTAGAATAGGTGGAAATGTCTTGGAATGAATAAAAACTTACTTAGAAGGAAGGGAACAGAGGGTTAGAGTAAGACACTCAGTGTCTGAATGGAGAAGAGTTAGTAGTGGAGCTCCACAGGGTTCAGTTTTAGGGCCACCTTTGTTCCTTGTATATGTAAATGACCTACCAGAGTCTGTAAATTCATTCATGAATATGTTTGCAGATGATGCAAAGATTGTGAAGAAAGTAAGAAACGAGAACAATGGTAGAGAACTTCAGGAAGATCTAAATAGTCTCCATGAATGGTCAGAAAAGTGGCTAATGAAGTTCAATACTTCAAAATGTAAGGTAATGAGAATGGGTACAAGTGCAAGAAGGCCCAAGCTTGACTACTCGGTGGCAGGAATACAACTTCAAGAGACAGAGAGTGAGAGAGATCTAGGAGTAAACATACTGGCAGCTTTGTCTCCAGAAATACATATAAATGGTATAGTAAGGGCAGCTTATGCTTTCTTATCAAATGTAAGGGTAGCCTTCAGGCACATGGACAAGGAAATGTTCAGAAATATTTATGAAACCTATGTAAGGCCAAAACTTGAATATGCAGCCCCCTTTTGGAATCCGCACTTGAAAAAGCACATAGCTAAGCTTGAAAAAGTTCAAAGACATGCCACGAAACTGGTGCCAGAAATATGTAATCTCAGTTATGATGAGAGGCTGAGGGAATTAGACTTCCCATCACTCGAAGCTAGAAGATTGAGGGGGGATATAGTGACAGTCTTTAAATTCCTTCATGGTTATGATAGAGTGGATAGGGATCGACTTTTGATATGGCTGGCACTAGAACTAGACGTCATAGTTTGAAGCTTCGTAAGGAAACTTCTTTGCAGGATGTAAAGAAGTACTTTTTCAGTGTAAGAGAAGTTGATAATTGGAATTCGCTAAGGGAATGCACAGAACTGGGTCAGATGCGTTTATGAAATCCATCTGTGTGTGTCTAGCTAACTAACAGTATGGTATCCTAGGTTTACACTGTTTAAGAAATCGGGTCTTAGTCATCAGAATTTAAGTTGAAAAATTCTTTTTCTTAAACGTGCATATCAGCACAAACTAAACTACGAAGAATGGGAATAAGAACTCTTGAATCTACATAGATGAATACAGTGAATATGACACCAAAGAGGTAAATAAGATATATGTTACCACCTTCCAGAGTTGAGTATGTCCCCCGGAAGAGAATTAGTTCATATCGTACTTTCATTTAATTACTGCAACTAGAATATTAATACACACTATTGAATGTCTGTAATAATTTTAACCTGCCTTTCCAACCTAACTCGAGGCTCTTTTTTTTTCCGGCAACACAGCTATCAACAGTGGTCAGATAAGCTTATTATTATATTTGAATACATGAGGCATATTTTTGTTTTGACCGTGATTCGAACCTAGGACACAATATCAATGAGTCGGGGGTAAATTTAAGCTTCATGTTTTCACATACAGTAATGTTTATTTGATCACTGTCAATACCAGTATACTGTAGTACTGTATTTTGAGAAAAGCCACAAGTGAAGTTTGTAATGAATGTTAACATTGATAAGAACGTAGCAACTACTTTCAGTAGTATCTGTTCAATCAAAACCTCAATTTATTATGCGTTCATAAGAGAGAGAGAGAGAACATCATTAAAATACTGAAATAACAGTTACTTCAGAGAGAGAGAGAGAGAGAGAGAGAGAGAGAGAGAGAGAGAGAGAGAGAGAGAGAGAGAGAGAGAGAGAGAGAGAGAGAGAGAGAGAGAGAGAGAACATCATTAAAGATCTGAAATAACAATTACTTCGTCTTTTACTAATATTCATAATATAAAATGCTTTTTTTTTTTACACGAGAACTATATCTATGAATGATTTCCTTTTTAAATTTTGATTTTGCAAGTTTGAAGAACAATTATATCGTAAAATCATTCATAACTGACGCTATTTATTCATTATTTGCTATGTAAGAAATTGAATCTTAACTTTAGCTGAATGGCTACGAGATATTTTTCATCATTTTACTTTGTGTCGCTGTAACCGAGTTTATAAAAAGAAGTGAGATAGCTTTTATAATTTATTTCAAATCCTGCCTCGTTACGGTCTGAGGTTAGCAAGGGCATGCACTCAGGGTAACGATTATATCTGCCAAAACAAGTCCTTAGCAAGACGGCAACTGTCCTAGCCCTTAGTAGAAAAGGGAGTCCGTGACGTAATACCGGAGCATTTTAAATCCTGATATATTAATGATTTTTTTTTAGTATTTGTTAGATGATGAGGGAGGAAAAGGTAAGCTGACATTAAGAAAAAAAAACGGAATAAACAATGTAAATCCCATAAAATTACAGGACGTGAAATATGATTAGGAAAGTTTGTTTACATCCAATAGACAAGGTAGTAAAAGAAAACGGCAAATATTATAGAAAACGTAAAATAAATTAATGGAGGACTACAATAGAATGATTGGCTCTATTCTTTTTTTCTTCTTCTAAATATATACTAAACCACTCAGGATATCTCACAATAAAAAAAAAAGAAAGAAAAACTGCTTTAGCTCATCAGTTTATTTTATTTTATTTTTTTTTTTATTAAAGGACACATTTGATAAATCAAATATCCGAGATAAAGCATTTTTTTTGTATGTATTGTGACTGCTAGAAAATTGTTCAGGATATTTCACAAAGACTTTTCTTTACTAATATAAACATCAATCTATAGGACGGTTCTAGATATTCCCTCACTCACTCTTTTCTTTGATTTCAGTGTTATCTATTTTCGTAAGAATTTCCGTAGTTTCAATTTTCTTAAAATATGTTCGTTTCATATCATAATACGATATCTTTTTAGCCTTTACATATCTCTTCAATTTCAATCAATTCGTGAAGACGAATAAAAGCGTGTTTTACGTCATGGACTCCTTTCCAACCAAGGGCTAGGACGGTCACCTTCTTGCAAAAGATTTATGGCATATGTATAGGTACCGTGAGTGCATGCCCTTGCTAACTTCAGACCGAAGCGGGGCGCGAACCCTCGATCTAACCCCTCAAAATCGCGGACGCTACCGCTTGAGCCACGGTGACTACTTCATACGAAAAATCTAATAAGTAAACCAAATTTAATTAAGGGAGTCAAATTTAGTTTTCAGCAAACCATTAAATAAATTAGCATAATTGGTAGAGGATTTTTTTTCTAAGTACGATACAAAATATAATTAATATATTTATAGTCTGTGTGTACAATATTCTACTAATATGTTATCAATACTGAGTTCTCAAAGCGATACTTTTTGATGGAATAAAGTTTTTGACTTTGACTTTGACTCTAGTCGCTGGGAATATATAAAAAAACCTTATCTGTTATATCCTTTTTTTTTTTAATGGTAAGCATTAAAAATCAACACCTCACATTTCTAACTCATGCGAATAAAGCACTCTCTCTCTCTCTCTCTCTCTCTCTCTCTCTCTCTCTCTCTCTCTCTCTCTCTCTCTCTCTCTCTCTCTCTCTCTCTCTCTCTCTCTCTCTATCTATCTCTTTTTTAGCAAATTTATTTTTCTTGAAGTATACGCTTGATATTGTAGAATTAATTACAGTTGGTTGTAAAAAGAAGGAAATGTAAAAGTGAAGGGTAGAATCGTTGGCAAAGGCGTGGAGATGAGAGGAGAATGGGGACTGGAGAAGATCATTGACGAATAGAGGGAAAAGAGTAGGCAAAAAAACATAGCCCTGTGGAACACAACTGGTAACAGGGAATGAGCTAGATGTTGCATCGTCAACAACCACAGATATAAAACGGCCAGAAAGGAAATTGGAACCAGAAAACAGAGAAAAGGTAAAGCCATAAAAAGGAAGTTTGACCAACAGGTCTTTGTGGGACATTCTCAAAAGCCTCAGATATATAAAAGGCGTCAACAAAGGATTCCCCATATTTCTTCAGAAATGACGACCATAAGTGGGATAGGATAGGAGGTCACCTGTGGATCTTACCTTGCGGAAGCCGTACTGATGATCGGAAATAAGCGAGTTAGATTCAAAATATTTCAAGAATTGAGAATTGAGCAAAGTTCTGACCACTTTAGCGATAGCAGAGGTTAGGGCAATTGGTCTGTAGTTAGACGATATAGAATGGTCAACCCTCTTAGGAACAGGCTGAACTAAAACGTGCTTCCTAGATAAAGACTGCAAAGCACTGGAGTCAATTCATCTGTAAGCTCCTTAAGGAACCTTGGAATGATACCATCTGGTTCAGATGTCTTTTTCGTTTTCAGAGAGTGAAGATCTTTATGGACTTTGCGTGAAGAGAGAATAGATGAGGGGCGAGGGCATGGGGTTAGAGAAGGATAAAGTACTAGGGACAGGTATGCTGGAATTGCTTAAGAAAGAGCAGACATAAACACGACAGCCAAAGAGAGTGGTGTTGCCAGTGGGAGAGAAAGCTATAGATCCATCAGGACGGATGAGAGTGGAAAAAACTTGAGTTACAGAAGTTTTTGGAGAGCCTTTTGGCTAAGCACCAGAAGCATTAATAACTGGGAGAGGATTTGAGGCTTTCAACCTTTTTTCTTAAAAAAAAAAAAAAAAACTTCAGACCTTCAAATCTGAGCAGTGCAGCTAGTCCTATGTTTTCTTGTTTTAGATTCTCCACACACGGATGGGTGGAACGGGTCATGGAGGACCCATAGGGCGGTCGCCAGCCGGCATTGGCCCCAACCCCCCACAGTGTTGACCAGCCACAGCAGTAACCTCCCCAGTAAACAGCTTAAACTCTCTTGCCTGGGCGAGGCGCGATCCGTCGATCTCGCGAATGCAAGGCCAGCGCTTTACCACTGTACTAGCCAGGAGGCTACACAGCAAGTCCTAGCCATAATAAAAGCAGAGCGAGTAAAATCAAGAGAGGCTTAGTACGGCCAGTATGCCCTATCTCAGGGCTGAATGTCATGGAGCAAGCACGGTCCAACCATGGATTAGGGAGAGCACAAGTTTTGGCAGAGGAGGTGATGAATGCCTTCATTCTCGAGGATATGATCTCAGCGACTTTTAGGTCTATCTGATCAGGGTTGCGGGTCCGAAAGCAGTAGTCACCCCATGGGAAACCACACCAAAAAGCTATTTCACATATCAAAGTTAACATTTAAGACCTAATTACTTGAGTTTTTCACATACATACAATATTTTTATTCCAGGAAGCACGTATTTATATACTTCGAATACCAGTCTATATTCCAGTATTCACCGTGGCTCAAGCGGTAGCGTCCGCGACTCTGATGCGTCAGGTCGAGGGTTCGCGCCCCGTCAGGATCTGAGGTTAGCAAGGGCATGCACTCAGGGTAACGATTACATCTACCAAAACAAGTTCTTCGCAAGAAGGCAACCGTCCTAGCCCTTGGTAGAAAAGGGAGACCGTGAGGTAAAACCGGAACATGAACCATTCTTTATTCCAAGTACCGTAACAAAAAATGTAATAAAAAGAAAGGTCGCATGATTGAAGGAATGGTGGTTGACACTCCTTGTAATCATTTTCTCGTAAGGATATTCAGATATCCTGCCAGGAAAACATGGTTCTTGTTTGTTCTGGTTTTACGTCACGGACTCCCTTTTCTATGAAGGGCTAGGACGGCTACCTTCTTGCGAAGGACTTGTTTTGGCAGATGTAATCGTTACCCTGAGTGCATGCCCTTGCTAACCTCAAACCGTGACTGGGCGCGAACCCTCGACCTGACGCCTCAAAGAATTACTTAATAAAAGTGAGCCATAGGTTTAGGATGCCTGGAAGAGTTATTAATTTTAAATAAGCTACACATATCTATTCTTAAGCAAGAAGGATTGGATTGGATAAATAGGATAGGATAGGGTGGGATAGCAAAGCTTACTATGGTTAAATATATCCTTTTTATCTAACAAGAGAATACTGGAGTTCAGAATATAAATGTTATCAAGAGATGATAAATTATTCAAGGAGGAGTTACATAAGTCTTCTTTTTCCTACTTGGAGAAAAAAACTTTTACTTGACGTTAGAAACTCAGAAGAAACAAAGATAGAATATTAATGGTTGATCTCTCTCTCTCTCTCCCTCTCTCTCTCTCTCTCTCTCTCTCTCTCTCTCTCTCTCTCTCTCTCTCTCTCTCTCTCTCTCTCTCTCTCTCTCTCTCTCTCTCTCTCTCTCTCTCTCTCTCTCCCCCCCCCCCCCCCCCCCCCCCCGTACACGCCGCGTGTCTTAGCCATATTCAGTCACTTCTTACCTATCTAAGCTTCTAATTATTGCAAACTCTTTCTTCTTTAATCAAAATCAATACCTGCTCTTCCTCCAGATTCTGAGTAGCAAGACCAGAAGGTAAGATATTTCTATTTGCAGCCATCTCTGTTACTAAATATTCACTTTCCATTTATAAGACTTTCTTTTACTGGTACGCATTAGCAGATGAAAGATACATATATGATACTCCGGCCACACTTCTGCAGTAACTGCTGAAAAGACTAGACGATAGTTAGCTCTCGGAAGACATTCTCAAAGACTTGGTATGTTAAATTTTAAAGATAGCTTCGTAAAAGTTTAAATTTTGGAGATAGCTTTGTAAAAGTTTAAATTTTGGAGATAGCCTTGTAAAAGTTTAAATTTTGGAGATAGCCTTGTAAAAGTTTAAATTTTGGAGATAGCCTTGTAAAAGTTTAAATTTTGGAGATAGCTTTGTAACAGTTTAAATTTTGGAGATAGCCTTGTAAAAGTTTAAATTTTGGAGATAGCTTTGTGAAAGTTTAAATTTTGGAGATAGCTTCGTAAAAGTTTAAATTTTGGAGATAGCTTTGTAAAAGTTTAAATGTTGAGCTTTGGAAGGCACATTATTTTCACATTTTCAGCTAATATTCTAGCAGTATTTTGCCCCGTTTTTCATAGAGGACCGGATTCTAATAAGATAACATCAAGTGTTAAATATATTGTCTTTGGTAAAGTTCACTTATCTTATTTGCAATTCTGCTGAAGATTATATTGCCATCTGCAGTAGGTTTTAGACGAAGAATCTTTACAAATTTTTCTGAATTCTTTCTCTGTTGTTAAAAAAAAGATTAATACTGCATATTATCCTTACAGTGAACTAGCTCTGCAATACTAAAGAAGAGAGAGATGCTTGAAGAAACATCACTGTGAATATTCAACAAAAACAGCACAAAAAAGATTAATGCTGCATTTTCTCCTTACAGTGAACTGGCTCTGCAACACTAAAGAAGAGAGAGATGCAAGCAGAAACATCACTGCGAATATTTAACAAAAACAGCACAAAAAAGATTAATGTTGCATTTTCTTCTTACAGTGAACTGGCTCTGCAATACTAAAGAAGAGAGATGTTTGAAGAAACATCACTGTGAATATTCAACAAAAACAGCATAAAACCTGACCATGACAGGAAAGTTCTTCATTCCACTGAGACAGCTGGTGATGATTCTAATGATCACTGGTCATACTGCAAGTCTCAGAGTAAACATTACACCTAAAATATGTAAGTTTTCATTACATAATCTTAACTTGTTATTATTCCGGTTTTACGTCACGGACTCCCTTTTCAACCAAGGGCTAGGACGATTGCCTTCTTGCAAAGGACTTGTTTTGGCAGATGTAATCGTTACCTTGAGTGCATTCCCTTGCTAACCTCAGACCGTGACGGGGCGCGAACCCTCGACCTGATGCCTCGAGAGTCGCGGACGCTACCGCCTGAGCCACGGTGACTACATTACTTAATCTTAACTAAGAAAACTTATTTGGATTAAGTTTCATCTAACTCTCACGAATGTTCTTTAATGAATTCCAAATGATATATTGGTATTCTCCTAAGAATACCTTCATCTGTGTATCTGTGTCAATATGTTTTTTTTTCTAATAAAAAGACACAGTCCCTTCACATTCCTCCACGTGCACTTGTAGCTGAAGTCATTCAAAGAAGGAAATTTCAATAAACGGGTATCTTTTTATATATATTTTCAAGATTACTTCCAGTCAAATTCATTGCGAACCATGTTAGCCTGGTGGTTAGACTACAAGACTCAGGAATAGACAGACTAGCAATCGAGTCTACCGTGGGGTGTTAGGAAAGACATGCATCTTAAATTCCCCAGCCAAATGTGTCCACCCCCATAATGGGGATTGACAGTGACGTATCAACCGCAAAACAAACTTCCATTCTAATTCACTTCTTGATTTTCCAACATCAAACAATCAAGATTTTTTTCCTATCATAAGGCTAAAGTTTCTTCCATTCTAATTCACTTCTTGATTTTCCAACATCAAGCACTCAAGATTTTTTTTCTATTAAAATGCTAAAGTTTCCTTGGAAAATGATTATAAGCATTGATAGAGATCTCTTTACAGATTCACCTGAATACCTGGACACTCTTCGTGGCTTGTTGGAGAATTTACTCCAAGACGTTCCTTCCCTCCTCTTGATTCACGATGATGCTTACGCCACTCGAGATTTCTTGGCTAGTTTTCTGCAGTCTGATGAATATATCCCGGTGAAAATGGGCACTATGCCACATATACTTTCGGTGCATTTAAGTCGTCTTCAGCAAAACAGATTCAGCCCAAACTATTATGAGAGTTATAATTCAAAATATCAGTACAATTACCCAGATATGTATGACCCTCGGTATGAAGATTGTACAAATGCTACGATTCCAAGTGGAGACTCAGATGACATTGAAAAATCACACAGTTACTTCGAAAGTTCAGGTAAGTGTAAAATTCTTAATAGTATTTTGAACTGAATATACCCCGAAATTTTTTTTTTCTCAATGTTAATTTTCTAATACATTACTTTGAAAGCTTATGGTGATTCTTATCATCATATTGAAGTTAAATGTAAGATTTATATAAAAAAATGCACCTTGGGGGAGTGATAAATATCTTTTCACTCAGAATAAAAATTGTTTCAGTAAGTCTGAAACATTCCTCTAGGTGCTATTTTTTTTTATATTAACCATAATAGTAAAAGTATTTGTAGTTTCTCCATATTCTTATACACCAAGACAATATTTGCATAAACCACTAGTCCTATACTCTCTTGTACATTTTTCTAGGAATTCGCAACAATACTAATAGTCTCTTCAGTGCCCAAAGCCCATGGAGTCCAAATTTGCACTATCAGTATATGTCGCAACAAAAACGAAGAAATCTAGTACATATTGGACGCAATATGATTTCTGGCAGTGTGACGATTTTCTTGTATTTTGAAGAACAAATTATCACCGATTTCTTATCAACGATAAGCATTGATTGGATACGAGGACGTCTATTGATTATAAACCTTCGACCAGCATCCCATTCAGGGTAATGTTTTATATTCCAAATGGTATTGAACATATTACTTGCCAGTGTTCTGTTGTGCCCAGTTGGTGACAGTTTTCATATGTGATGTTTAAAATACCATATTCAGTCCTTAGATATAACCTCACAGTTCTTACGAAGGGAGAGGTCTTGCCAAGTTAACTAAACTTAATTCATCAGTTTTAGATGACTTTAGCAGCAGTGTCATGTGCTCAACATATGAAAATTACCTTTAAACAGAACTAAGTTCTTTCTTGGGAACACGAGCTCTGTAGTAGCAGATCAATTTTGTTCCTTTCATGAATGAAATATTCTTTTTGCTTTCTTTACTAATGTTACACCTCTGTCACCAATAGTTTTGCTGAGAAATATCAGTGACAAAAAATCTTAATATTTTTGCTGCACTTGCAGATATACTCAACTGGAGCTGGCATCGTCAGTGTATAAATCCGCTCTTCTTCATTACCATGTCTGTGGGACGACAGGAGAGGGCCGCTTCTTTTTCACAACTCATTATCCTTTCTCCAAGACTGAAAAGGAGCAGTTTAGGACTTGGGTATTGACACTGTTATTTTCTTGTTTATTAATTAATCTTTAGCTTGAATTATGATCATTGTGATATGACAAGTGATAGTGTACATACTCGTTCTCTCTGCTATGGAAAGCTCTGACTGACCTTTAAGATACATAAAAACACAGAAAACTCATTTTCAGGAGTGGGTTCCTTCAAGCTCAGTAAGTCTTCGAAAGATATTTCCAGAGAGATTCAGGAATTTCCATGGACACGAATTCCACGTGACTTGCAATATGAAGGATTTCCCTGCATTGTTTTATGTAGATAAAGCTAGTGAGTAAACTTATTTTTTTCTTTGGTAACTATATCAAGTACGGTTGTAAACATCAAATATCTAAAGATTTAGGTTCACTAAAGCTGCAAAATAGGTTAGATCCAGTGAAGACATACTTGCTTGACCACTAGATATGCGCTCAATACTTCCTGTGTTAAACAGAAAACTATGCATTAAGCCACTTGAAATTCAAGTAAAATGCTGTCCATGTGCACAGATAGGGTATATACAGATACAGTGTGATTCTATAATCATGGCACAACGCATATGTTACTGAGTCTTCTTAGGCTAGTACAGTGGTAACGCGCTGGTTTCGCATTCACGAGGTCGAAAGATCCGTTCCCGTCCAAGACCGAGAGTTTAAGCTGTTTACTGGCAGGTGGTTACAGCTGTGGCTTGGCACCACAGTGGGGGGGTTGGGGTTTGCCTCGGCTGACGAATACCCATTGTATAATGGAAATAAAGGTTTATTGTTATTATTATTGTTACTTGCACCGCAGATAGGATGGGATCTTATCAAGCTTGTATATCAGAAACAAAGTATAATCTTTCCTTCAAAAAATACTATTAAGCAGAAGATATAAACTCATGACTTCTGTTTCTAAATTTCTTCAACAGGAACAAAACGTGATGGTTTTTCCCTTCCTATGATAGATACCTTAGCCGAAAATCTCAACTTCCGTTATACTTTGGATGATGTCTCCAAAGACGACCCAGATGATGACGAATACAGTGATATCATGTGGACAAAAATGGTCGAGCAGTTAGAACGAGGTGATAAGGACCTGATTATAAACACTCTGCAGGGTGTTGAAGAACATATTGACAGTGTTGATCTTCTTCATCCCTTTGCTACAATTTCCTACTGCGCTGTCCTGAAGGTTAGGAGTAAAGTTGCACGTGTAACTCGGAGCTTTATGTACTTAACATATTTATTCACAACTTGGTTATCTTTTAGTATATCTAATGTTTATATATTTATTCTACTTTCATTTCATATTGCTATGGCATAAATCTGGAACCTTATCATGGAATAAGTATATGGTACTTGAGTAATGGTCTTTACTCCTATATTTTTAAGTATTGCTGTTCAATGTGGTACTTGCTTAACCTGCTTAGAAAGAATTTATATCAACATTGTGTATTCTAATTACCGTTTCATTAACAGAGGCCAATATCAAAATATCGACTGGAAGGTGTTCTTATGCCCTTCACATGGGACGTTTGGGTTACGTTGAGTTTTGTGATAATTTTTATGACAATCATGTTTCATTTCGTTCTAAGAGACGCTTTGGAAGAAGACCGCACATATGGTAAATTTCATTCAGTCTTTTTATGTAAATATTATGCATAATGTCAACATGACGACCTGAGGTCTAAAGGTTTGTTGGGTGATGAGGTATGGGACAGGAACATATGGAGAACACTGGCCGGAAACATAGACCCCACATAAAAGTGGGAAATGATGTAGACGAAGAAGAAAAAGAATTATGTATAATGTCAGCTGAAGGACAGCACAGTGTTGTCAAGCTTTCCTCAAAGGTTTCTGAGACACATTGAATTTTCTTTATAAAACTCTCACTTCACTGATTTATCTTCAAAGTTTCAATACTATTCTTAAACACGTGTACATAGCTGTCATTTTGCACTGCATGTGTGAATTTAGAACAGAGTCTGGGATAATATATTCATACATTCTTCATAAACTTCTCAAAAATTTTTGATTAGTTCTTTAGGTGTTTATCTGTTATAGGAACAACTCAAAGACCAATTCTTAGTAATCCTCTCTGTTGTCACACTGAAAAAGACACTCACGATAAAATTCTGATATACTCCTATAGTAACGTAATCACCGTGGCTCAAGCGGTAGCGTCCGCGACTCTGAGGCGTCAGGTTGAGGGTTCGCGCCCCGTCACGGTCTGAGATTAGCAAGGGCATGCACTCAGGATAAAGATTACATCTGCCAGAACAAGTCCTTCGCAAGAAGGCAACCGTCCTAGCCCTTGGTAGAAAAGGGAGTCCGTGACGTAAAACCGGAACAAATACACGAACAAACTCCTATAGTAACAATACACACTTTTTTTTCACAAATCTTGAATATTTTACGAAACTGTTTTGCAACACTCATGAAATCTCTTCAGCATGGAAACAGTACTGACAAATCTATGAATAAAACTTCCTGAATGTATTAAAAGCACGCTCTGTTTCCTCAGATTATGATGTCTTCTTCTCTATGCTCTGGATAACTCAAATGCTGTTTAGACAGAGTGTAAGCCGAGTACCTACTCTGATTAGCTGTCGTCTCTTCCTCTCCCTCTGGTGGATAATGACCGTGGTTCTAGGCTTATCATACACGAGTAACCTAATTGCCTTTCTTACCCTAGATCCAGTTGGTAATAGGATTTCATCATTACAAGAGCTTGTCAGCTCCGACAGACCGTAAGTGATAGATATACCACGTGTGATTGGATCACAATAGAAATGTTAAATGTCATTTGATCCTTGAGTGAGGATTATAAAATGCTATGCTATTCCTCGGGAGTGAGAGATTTTAGAAAGCTTGGAAGCACCTTTTTTTTTTTATACAAATAACTTTGTTGACCATTATCGAAGAGAAATGCTACAGTTAGTCCACAGGAAATTCTTTGCGATTACTTACAACTAGCGAATACTAACCCTTTTACAATTTAAGCTAAATGAACATAATTAAGTTGAATTTAATTAACACTTCTGATAGTAAATGTTGGTGTGATATATTCAGTGATGATATAGAATACTGATAACTTCCTACAACTGATTTCTGTTGACTTAAAGACATATGCAGAACACGTGTAACCTCCAACAGCTGTTTTTCTATTGATTTAAAGACTTTGTAGAAAACTCTTGAGAACACCTATGACTTTTTTTATGTTGACTCATGTTATATAATTTTCCTCAGGCTGTATCTACACAAAAACAGACAGTTTCTTGGCCAGTTCCTCTTGACCTCAGATAGTCCTCTTTATCGAAAACTTGGAAAGCGAGTAACTCACCCCTTGAATACCAGCATCATAGAAATAGAAGTTCATACGAAAGATGCTGCATACATCGAGAGAAAAAATTCGCTGGAGTTTCATTTATCGAAATGGGTGCGCAGGGATCTCTATCTAGTTGAAGGAGAACTACTGGAAATACAAGCATCTTGGGCTCTGCCAAAACACACTCCATGGAAACACATCTTCAACAGGTATGGCTATATTAGAAAGTGCAGGACGTACATAGGAACATATATAAGGAACGTTATGTATATACAAAAGCTGTAGTCAATTTATTAAGAATACGCTCTTTACCTATCCCTAACATCTAGAGCTCCTTGAAGATAAAAGTGTCACTGCCATTTCCCCACACAGCACTTATTGGGTCAACCACACAATAAGGAGTTTTGATTCTAAGAGGTCAATGATAAGAAACACGTAAGTGGCATATCCTAGTCTTCTAAGCAGTGGTAATAATCATGAATGATGTTTTGATAGACTGATCAAGCAGCAGCAGCAGCAGCGAAGGCAGTTTTATTTAACTTACTGACTGTAGTTTAATTTTTTTCTTTTTATTCCAGGTATCTAATGCGCATGATTCATTCAGGTTTGCTTAACAAATGGAAGAAGGACACGGTAACCAACTTTCAAAAAGGCAAAGAAATCATCAAAGTTTTGGGAACCAAGAGATCAAGAAAGGTGAAGCTGACACCTTTAAGCTTTGAGAATCTTCAAGGTTCTACAATTGTATTCTTCATTGGACACATAACCGCCCTGACTGCTCTGATTATGGAATTCCTCTACAAAGTAGCAATGAGTAGATTTCGAAAAAAGAAAGAGATTGAAAATAAACAAACTTGGGAAGTGGGGGGAAGAAGTGATCAGAGTGGAAAAGAAACAAATGAAGAAGCAAAAATCAAAATAGTAGTTGAAGAGGACAAAGAGTCTGATAAGGTGGATAAAGCGTGGGAGTGAAGTCTGGGCCATGTACTGATAAGTCGACTAATAATTCTTCAATGCAGCGACTATCATTTGTTGTCATGAATACATTTCTGGTAATCCAATGCGTAAATAGTTTGGGCAAGTATAATATATCAAGCAAAATTATAAAATACAGAGAATAATAGCATGCCTACCTTACTAATTAATACTAACTTATATAATTATTCATGTGTATTTCTTTGTAGTTCGTGTATGCACTATGTTATGCTGGATAGTCTCTAATATACACTGAAGAAAATACATACCTATCTATATGTATACTAGATCCATAATTCTCCTTATAAGGAGGAGGGAAGGGCCGAGTCAATTCAAAAACTTTTTCGGGGTAGGAAAACACAAAGGAAGGTATTCCCAGGCCCCTCAATACGCCCCATTTAGTCGACTTTTACTACACACAAGGGAATATGGAGGAGGAAGTCTTGCCCCCACCCCAAGGGGGGAAAAATAATATGTAGTATGAGAGAGAGAGAGAGAGAGAGAGAGAGAGAGAGAGAGAGAGAGAGAGAGAGAGAGAGAGAGAGAGAGAGAGAGAGAGAGAGAGAGAGAGAGAGAGAGAGAGAGAGAGAGAGAGAGAGAGAGAGAGAGAGACAATGTGTGGCAGAGGCCGCCATCTAACTATATAATGATGAGCTAAGGAATAAATCATATATACTACTCTAATGACGATATATATGTACAGTGTATTAATGTGTAATATATAACCTCCAATATAGCATTAATTGATATATGTGTTTTATGCACTATTATGAAAGCAGTTCCATATCACTTAATATTAAGACATACGAAAAGCATAAATAAGAAAATGTGATTCGAGCAAATTGGGGACCGCGGTAACCCAGTGGTAGAGTGCTTGACTCGGGTTGTGACGAGCTTGACAAATACGGCTTCAATGACAGAGCAGGGGGATAAGGAAGGGCATCCATCATTAATACCTCCATTCGAATGATTGATGATTAGGTTTTACGTCACGACCTCCCTTTTCTACTAAGGGCTAGGACGGTTGCCTTCTTGCGAAGGACTTGTTTTGGCAAATGTAATCGTTACCCTGAGTGTATGCCCTTACCTCCATTCGAATATGGATTATTATTGACACACAAAAAACAAAAATATACGATTTAAGTATATCAAAGGGAAAATATACCGGTGAATATATGTCTAGTTAGCAAGGGCATGCACTCAGGGTAACGATTACATCTTCCAAAACAAGTCCTTCGCAAGAAGGCAACCGTCCTAGCCCTTGGTAGAAAAGGGAGTCCGTGACGTAAAACCGGAGCATATAAATAAAGTGCTTTAGATGAATACCACATATATATGATTATAAATCTCACCATTTACTCATACTGAAGTGTAGATTAAAATTACACGTATGTAAGCTAGCCACAAGGCATAGCTAAACTCTCCCAAAATTACAGATAAATAAAAAATAAAGTGCTGCTATGCATACACTCAATATTTACTTTCATTGACCTTAGATTTCCTTTTTACCTTTGCGAACTGACAAAAGCTCCTTCAACTGAAATTTATAAGTGACCTATTATAAAAGTATGAAAAAAAAGAAAAATAGTCATCACCGTGGCTCAAGCGGTAGCGTCCGCGACTCTGAGACATCAGGTTAAGGGTTCGCGTCCCGTCACGGTCTGAAGTTAGCAAGGGCATGCACTCAGGGTAAAACAATTCCTTTGGAAAGAAGGCAACCGTCCTAGCCCTTGGTAGAAAAGGGATTCCGTGACGTAAAACCTCAGACCGTGACGGGGCGCGAACCCTCGACCTGACGCCTCAGAGTCGCGGGACGCTACCGCTTGAGCCACGGTGACTACATCTCTTTGTTGGATGGAAAAACTGTAATTCTTAGTACAATAATAGCTGATAACTGAAATATGATAAACGGGAGTCAGTAATTGCTTCAAACATATCCATTTTTAAGGACCAGTAGAAAGAAAAGTCACTGAATCATGAGCCGTTCAAGAAATGGAAAGCATCGAAAATAAGTTTCTTTCTCGTGAGAGCTATAAAGATGATGCAATAATGTCAGTGTGCCTATCCCACGTGCATGGATTCGGTTTTACGTCATGAACTCCCTTTTCTACTAAGGGCTAGGACGGTTGCCTTCTTACGAAGGACTTGTTTTGGCAGATGTAATCGTTACCCTGATTGTATGCCCTTACTAACCTCAGTCCGTGACGGGGCGCGAACCCTCGACCTGCCACCTCAGAGTCGCAGACGCTACCATTTTGCCACGGAGACTACTTGCCTATTCCACATGCAACCTTAGATATGATTTTTACACTATTGAAATATAACACTAAGGTCATGAGGAGAGTTTCCCAGAAATTACAATCAATGCATGGATTCTATTTAAGTGAGGAGTCGAGCATCCTCTGCCTTCTATAGCTCATTCTCTCATTTTTTCTTACTCAGCATTTTCTTCTTTCCTTCTCTTAGGATTGGGGTACAAGAATACCGATTTCATGCTCCAAACCTTCTGTAAAAGTCAACCAAGCCTGATTTTCCTCCAGTGAAAATCCAGGACTATATAAGGGGGTTCTGGTAGGAAACCTTTACCCAGAAATCTGGGAAATTGGTCTTTGAATATATATGGTTTTGAAAAGAGTGAGACTAATAATGAAGAAATTGGTAGCATGCTTATGAGAAGAGAAATGGACGTGATAGGGTGTACTTTGACTCGGGCAATCGCTGACATAGGGGACCGAAACCCCTTTATACATGAAAATGTACCCTGCAATAAGTACAAGATTAGTTAAACTTCTGAGCGGTCTACAGGTCTAAAAAAGCCACAGAAAAACGAAGATGTCGCAGTAGATTTGTGACATCTCAAATCGATTACGAAGAGGAATAAATGATTATCTAGTGTAAAAAATAATAGTAGAAATGCAGTTGACCAAATTGCTCTACAGTCTTATAGTCTGAAATAGACTCTGAAAAATAGAGACAAAGAAGATGATAATTTTATTATTCAGAGATCTTAATCTATTTTGAAGTAAAAACGAGAGAGAGAGAGAGAGAGAGAGAGAGAGAGAGAGAGAGAGAGGAGAGAGAGAGAGAGAGAGAGAGAGAGAGAGAGAGAGAGAGAGAGAGAGAGAGAGAGAGAGAGAGAGAGAGAGAGGAGAGAGAGAGAGAGAGAGGAGAGAGAGAGAGAGAGAGAGAGAGAGAGAGAGAGAGAGGAGAGAGAGAGAGAGAGAGAGAGAGAGAGAGAGAGAGAGAGAGAGAGAGAGAGGAGAGAGAGAGAGAGAGAGGAGAGAGAGAGAGAGAGAGAGAGAGAGAGAGAGAGAGAGAGAGAGAGAATTTGAAGTATAGAGGATTGACCTTATTGGTTTCTATTTTTTACCAGGTAAGGTAGAGACTGAAATATATTTATGAGTTCTTTTATATATTAACAACGTGCCGAGACCTAGCTTGAAATTTTAAAGTTCGGAGAGAGTGTACGACAAGATGGAGCGTCACCTACTTTTGTTGCAATTTTGGTAGGTAAGAGGTGGGTTTTGTCCAAGTGAGGAGTTTAGTATCTTCTATATTTTATAATTTATTCTCTTTTATTCATCCTTTTCTTTTGCATTTTTGTAGATGGGCGTGTCCTATCCAAGTGAGGAGTTAAAAGTCTTTCATCTCCTTTTTTAGATTCTCCACCCAAGGATAGGTGGAACGGGTCTAGGAGGACCCATAGGGCGGTCGCCAGCCGGCACAGGCCCCAACCCCCCACTGTGGTGACCAGCCACAGCAGTAACCTCCCCAGTAAACAGCTTAAACTCTCTTGCCTGGACAAGGCGCGATCCATCGACCTCGCGAATTCGAGGCCAGCGCGTTACCACTGTACTAGCCAGGAAGCCCCTTCACCTCCTTCAGTTCATTCTCTGTATCTCTCTTAATTTGTGTTTCTTCTCTTTTAATAAGAGTTAAAAAGAAAATGTTTCCCATCCCATGTAGGAATTTCACTATGTCAGTGAGATCCAGCCGAGAATTGAGCCTTGAAAAAGTGGGGCTGGGAATGAAGATTGGATATCATCCATAACATCCCAATGTGGTCTGTCTCGATCGCAGATCAGCTCAGGAGTCGAGGATGCTGACTACTCAGCTATCGTTACATACAATATTACATACTATACTTCTGTGCCAATCTGATTGACTATATTAGCCGGAAACTCATCTACACACTGACAAGATTCTAAATTTATTTCTCTAGATCCTTCTCAAAATTCAGTGTAATTTCGTTCCTACAAGAGCATATGACAGGATGAAACACTAATATAATCGACTGTATTACCTATTAAGTACATACAGTACTGATGTCCCCTCCTGTACATCTACAGTACCCGGGTACCCATCGAAACACCAACACTTTTCTAATTTATTCAACTCTATTACAAATTTAAATAAATCCTAACCTTTTGCCGTCGCATTCCGCTTGCCATGGCCTCATGAATATCTTAATCTTCAGATCTAGAGGTTACGCTTGTTTCTTTATTGAACGTTGCTGATAAAATCAAACACTGAATTGCAAAAAAGTGTGCGTGGTTCTTATCTCTCGCGTGCGGTAACATTTGCAGCTACACTAGTAAGTAGGTGGAGTAGACATAAAAACGAACTCTAGCAAAGTAAAGACTCAGTTACATACTTGCAGAAGTCCTAGGTATGGAAAATCTTTTCTCTTGATTGCGGTAATATTTGCAGTTAGACTAATAAGTAGGTGGAGTAGACTTAAAAACGAACTCTAGCACAGAAAAGACTCAGTTTCATACTTGCAGAAGGACTAGGTATGGAAAATTAGAAGTATATAGGACACACTGAAAACTGTTCAGGGGAGATACATATATATGTGCATTTTGATATATATATCTTCTATGTCAAAATTTTATGTTGAGGGAGGTGGGAGTTTTTCTGGTCTGCTAGGTCTATCTTTTTTATCTCTTTTAATCCTAATTTGAAATCTCCATATGACTATGTGCATTTTGATATATATCTGCTATGTCGAAATTTTATGTTGAAGGAGGTGGTAGTTTTTCTGGTCTGATAGGTCTATCTTTTTTATCTTTTTTAATCCTAATTTGACAGTTTTAAAATTAGAGCTTCAAAGAGCCAATACGAATAAAAAAAATAACTAATATCCAAAATTTTATCTTTTATATTACAGACATTTAACTTTTTTTTTTAATTATTTCTGTTTAGAAAATTTTAGAATGCCCCAAAAAGACATGCTTCTAAAAAGAAGTGAGAAAGTAGCTGAATATAACTGAGCTGGACTTTTTAAAATTTCTGTAAGTAAATTCAGCTAGGCCAAAAAGAAAATGCATCTGAGACAACTGGTATTAATTTTGGCGATCGTATGCCATACTACAGGTCTCAGGATGAACATCAGACCTAGAAACGGTAAGTGTGCTTAGTTTCATATAAAAAAAATGATATTCTAATCTCTCCTGATATTAATTTGATTACTGGAATATAATATAATTAAATGCTATGAAGTCACAGTTCACAGTGTATTAAATAATAATCATGATTTAGGATACAAAAGTGTAAGACCTTTTTAATTTTCTCAATTCAGACACATCAGACTACCTAACAGCACTAAAATGTTTGATGAGGGAGCTCGTCAGTGATGTATCTTATCTTCTTCTATTCCACGATGATTCTCACATCTCACGTGATTTCCTGGAAAGTTTACTCCAGTCTCGGACCGCAGGAAACGACTGTTTTTCAAAAGCAACCTCAGAAGATAAGAGCTTGTTGAATGAATATATATTCTTGCCAGTGAGCATTACTTCTATTAGGCACATAATCTCTATACATGCTCGTTCCGACCACCAGGACTTAAGATCTAATACTTCTATGACAAAACTTGCCCAGAATGACAGTCAAAACCACGTTAATAAAACTGGAAGAGATAGCTTCAAAATAGAATATGATTATGCAGTAGGAGATTTGGAAAATAAAGATATCCCTAGAGAAGACCTTGGCTTCAACAGAAGTCAGATTCCTTCTGTCAATAGCCACAGTGATCTGACTCAGGTTCCTGAGACCTGGAACACTCCCCGATATGCTGACCAAGAAGCTTTGAGCATTCCAAGAACGCACCAATATTCTTTGAATCAGAGTCACTTTCGAGTCACCAAAGTAGGTAAAAGACGACCCTTCAGCAATAATGAGATAACTAACATACAAAATGGAAACCAAAATATATCAGATCAAGAATTTATAGACCAAGCTTATATGAGGTACCACGCGAATTCTGGCGGTGTGTTCGTCTTGATCTACTCAGAAGAGGAGATTATCAACGATTTTTTATCAGTCGCCTCCGAAGATTGGATCAGAGGACCTCTGCTGCTCGTAAACCTTCGCTGTTCTTCGATTTCAGGGTGATGTGATTTTTATTGTGATCTAATAAGATTTTCTTATGTAATAATGAAAAAACTTACGCAAAACACAAATTATGAATCGGGGTTAATATTAATTATTTTGAGCATTAGAAAGCACCAAAAATATGTCTACAAAATATATATACAGACATATGGCCAATATAACTTATTTGCTAGGATTTCAGCACAATTTATTTGAATATCCCTCTAAGGTTAATTATTGAGATCACCAAAGTATAGTACTCAAATATTTTGGGAGAAGTACAATAGCTATACCTACAATTCAAAAACATTTGTCTTCGCACCTGATAGGCCGTTTGCCTTAATTAATGATTTAATTTAGCTGTTTACGTCTCAATATCGAGACAGTATAAAATGTATCAATATTACAAGCTACTCGACCATAGAAATTTATTCAATACTCTTTATATTTCAAGATAAATATTTTACTGATATAGAGAATGTCTTATTTTTGCACTTGTAGCTTGTATAGTATACAGAAGACTACACACCACGTATACAACACAAATTATCTTCAACAATAGATGTCGGATAAGAAAGAAATACACCATGAATACACAGCCTACACGCAACACACAAGAATACACC
Organism: Halocaridina rubra; assembly: GCA_037179515.1. Classification (NCBI taxonomy): domain Eukaryota; kingdom Metazoa; phylum Arthropoda; class Malacostraca; order Decapoda; family Atyidae; genus Halocaridina; species Halocaridina rubra. The sequence continues at coordinate 29,708 of JAXCGZ010013472.1, read as the reverse complement.
CAAATGAGTACCTCACAAACAAATTTCAACAATAAATGTCTTAGCTAGAAAGATATGCACCATAAATACACAACTTACACAGTACATAGAATATACACAAGTACACATTACAAAATATCATTAACACTTAAGGCAAAAGCTAGATAGAGCTACACTCTGATTATAAAATCTACACAGTACACAGTAGAATAAACCTATTTCACACAGCACAAAATACCGACAACAAGAGTCTTAACCAGAAAGAGATATAACTTGTATCCACGGTTTGAGCACTACACAAATAATATACACCATATACAAAGCACAACATGTCCTCAAGAATACACTTTAGCAGCCAGGCAGTACACGCAAAACATAACAATCTTAGTGTGTCTTTGTGTTTACAGGAGAGCTTTGTTGCAGTTGACATCTACCGTGTATCAATCAACACTTGTCTATTGTCACTTGGGTGAGAAGACCCAACAAGCTCAGCTTTACTTCATGACTTTCAACCCGTTTGCCAGTAATTATTCAGAGGGCTTCAAACGATGGGTATATACAGTACCTCTGGTTGTTACTGTTTTTTTTTTTGGTAACTGGTAGTGCTAGTAGAGTGTGTGTTGTTATGATGATAATAATAATAATAATAATGATGATGATGATGATAATAATAATAATAATAATAATAATAATAATAATAATAATAATAATAATAATAATAATAATAATAATAATAATAATAATAATAATAATAATGATAATGATAATGATGATGATGATGATGATGATAATAACAATAACAATAACAATAACAATAACAATAATAATAATAATAATAATAATAATAATAATAATAATAATAATAATAATAATAATAATAATAATAATAATAATAATAATAAATAATAATAATAATAATAATAATAATAATAATAATAATAATAATAATAATAATAATAATAAATTCACACTTCCATCTCTTTCCAGGAGTGGGATCCTTCCAGCATGATCACTCTTCAAAAGCTCTTTCCTGAGAGATTTTCTAATTTCTACGGGCACGAGTTTCGAGTTGCAAGTAATATGAATGATTTCCCAGCCTTGTATTACTCCGATGAATCGCGTAAGTAGAAGAACATGTAGAGAAAAGAAGAAAAAAAATACTTTGGCTTATCATGTCTTCTTCACATGCACTCAGGGTAACGATTACTTATGCCAAAACAAGTCCTTCGCAAGAAGGCAACCGTCCTAGCCCTTGGTTGAAAAGAGAATCCGTGACGTAAAACCAAAACAAACAAACAACACATTTCTTCTTCACATTTAGAGATTTTCCAAAATTGAACGAATGTGTCATTAACTTTTTCATTGCACTGACGAGTCAAGTAAGCAGATTAACGGGTATCGAGCGAGGGCATTGGGGGGTATCGAGGGTTGTTCATATTTATTGATAGAATCTGCCTTGTCCTTAACCTTTTTCTTTTCCTTCGTCTTGGAATTTCCTCGTGCCCGGGCCTTTATTGATGAGGGCAGTTTCTGCCTGTCCCGGTGTCACACTCAAAAAAAAAGTGCTCAAATGCTTCATCAGTACTGCTATGTAAACATTCTGAGGATTTCATCTTCATGATAAAAAAATTCACTTAAAATATATATTTTTTTTCGTTTGAAGTCAAGTCTAAATTTAGATTGTTAGATGAATTTTAAGATTTTATAAAATGATATGAAATTCCATCATCTTTTTGTAAATTTGACGATCTGTGCACTTCGTTTTTTATAGAGACTATTTTTGTTGGTGATATATTTTTCACTGACAAATACTTCGCAATATAAATTACTCACATAATTATGCAAAAATATTATTACTTTTACAGTGACAATTTTTGTGTGTGATATATTTTTCACTGACAAATACTTCGCAATATAAATTACTCACACAATTATGCAATAATTTTATTGCTTTTCAACAGGATTTGGAGTATGACGTAATATATATATTCATTATAGTGTAGACAAAAACTATCTCAAATATTAAAGTTTATCCCTTGTGACTTTTTGGACCATGATAAGAAAACTAAAACACTCAAATCTTTTCCAGAATTCGAAACTTAGCACAATAAAAATAACACTCAAATGCTTAGAAAAATGTGATTAGAATTGCCAATAAAACCCTAGATTTCACTGGACACTACTTAAAATTTCAAAGCTGTTGAGATTCGTTCAATTTTTTCCTCCAGAGACGCAACGTGAGGGCTTTGCACTTGCGATGATAGAGACATTCTCCGAGCTTCTGAACTTCACATATACATTGGAGGATGTCATGCAAGAAGACCCTCAGGGAAACTTTGCTGACAATGCCTGGAAGAGGCAGGTGGAACAGTTATCTCAGGGGGAAAAAGACCTGATCATTAACACACTTCAGGCAGTGGAAGGTCACATGCAAAACACCGAACTTCTACATCCTTTCTGGACTATATCCTACTGTGCTGTTTTGAAGGTTGGTTATTCTGTTCCTTGATGTAGTTAGCCTCCTGGCTAGTACTGTGGTAACGCGCTGGCCTCGCTTTCGCGAGGTCGACGGATCGCGTCTCGTCCAGGCAAGAGAGTTTAAGTGGTTTCCTGGGGAGGTAACTGCTGTGGCTGGGCACCACAGTAGGGGGTTGGGGCCTGTGCCGGCTGGCGACCACCCTATGGGTCCTCCATGACCTGTTCCACCCATCCGTGAGTGGAGAATCTAAAACAACAACAATGGATGTAGTTCTGAGTAGGTGATATTTTATTTTGCATTTCCTCTGACTGCTACATTGTTGACCACGCCATTTTCATAAATGGCTCCATCTCTTTGGCCCGATTTCTTAAACAGTGTAAACCTAGGATACCATATTGTTAGTTAGCTAGACACACACAAATGGATTTCATAAATGCATATGACGCGGTTCTGTGTATGGCTAGGATCCCGTACGGGATCCTAGCCCATACACAGAACCGCGTCAGATGCGCTGATGACATCCATTTGTGTGTGTCTAGCTAACTAACAATATGGTATCCTGGGCTTACACTGTTTAAGAAATCGGGCATTTATCTTTAGGGTTTAATTAATATTTAATTAAATCAAATAATGCAGATTCAGAATTGAAAATATATTATCAGTGACACCTTGAGATGAGGAAGTTCTTATGTTACAAGGTTTTTATGAAATATTAATAAAATCTATTGATAGTCATCATTATATTTCATCGTACATAAAAAAACAATGGGCAAAATCCCTTGAGATATAAAACATATGTTCCGGTTTTACGTCACGGACTCCCTTTTCTACTAAGGGCTAGGACGGTTGCCTTCTCGCGAAAGACTTGTTTTGGCAGATGTAATCGTTACCCTGAGTGCATGCCCTTCCTAACCTCAGACAGTGACGGGGCGCGAACCCTCGATCTGACGCCTCAGAGTCGCGGACGCTACCGCTTGAGCTACGGTGACTACTAGATAAAAATTATGCATATATTCTGTAAATCTCATTATACAGGCAAAGAATCAAATGCTAGATTTAAGGGTGTTCTTAAGCACTAGAGAAATGGCTACATAGTACTCCATCTAGATAAAGAGAATGCAAACATCCTGTTATTCTCAAAATATATGCAGCTGAAGGATCTTTTAGACTTAAATAGGACTGTCCAGGACAGTTCGATGTTAAGTCTTCCTTCAGTTACGGTTCTTTTTCTATGCCTACATCAACACCGAATGTTCTTGGATATTCGTCACTCATCTCTTATTATCTCTTCACATCTGACAAGTCACAAAAATCCCCATCTTTGTTATTCTTTACTTTATGTTTTCTTCGTGCCCAGGCTCGATGAGGTCAGATTTATGTTTTTTTTATTTTTGACCCGTCCTTGTGTCACAATCATTAAATAAAAACTTAGTTTTAATCTTTTTCCCCAACAGAGACCACAACCAAAATCTAGATTGGAGGGTGTTCTTATGCCCTATACGTGGGGTGTCTGGGTGACATTAACACTCATGATAATAATCATGACTATAATTTTTCATTGGGTCGTCAGAGGAACTGTTACAATGGACAGCAGTTATAGTGAGTAAAATTATTTCGTTATATAGACAGTTTTTAATCATATAATTATAATGACTAATTTTTCACTGGGTCATCAGAGGAACTGCTACAATAGATAGGAGTTATAGTGGGTAAAATTATTTCCTTATATAGACAGTTTTTAATCATATAATTTTCATGACTATAATTTTTCATTGGGTCATCAGAGGAACTGTTACAATAGACAGTAGTTATAGTGGGTAAAATTATTTCGCTATATAGACAGTTTTTAAGATCTAAAAATTTATGAAATTGCAAAAGAAGATAAGATACCTGTTTTGCATGTTATAAAGTCAATTTAGATAAAGTAACTATATCACTATATGAAATGACTATTTATCTTTAGTAGATAATATGTAATTCAGAGTAAATGCCAGAAGGAAAGGATTGCTTTGTAGCAGTTTAAAATATTACACTAGTGATTTTTATATGCAATTATGCCCTTCAAAATGCCACAGCTAATTCTAACCCAGATTTTAATGCATATTAGCAACTAGAATTCCTTATCAGTACGCACAATGATCTACCGTCATTCTTGGTGTAAACAAATAATAATAATAATAATAATAATAATAATAATAATAATAATAATAATAATAATAATAATAATAAATAATAATAATAATAATGATAATGATAATGATAATAATGATAATGATAATGATGATGATAATGATAATGGTGATAATGATTATGATGATCATTATTATTATTATTATTATTATTATTATTATTATTATTATTATTATTATTATTATTATTGTTACTGTTATTGTTACTGTTATTGTTATTATTATTATTATTATTATTATTATTATTATTATTATTATTATTATTATTATTATTATTATTATTAGTATTATTATTATTATTATTATTATTATTATTATTATTATTATTATCATTATTATTACTATTATTATTATTATTATTATTATTATTATTATTATTATTATTATTATTATTATTATTATTATTATTATTATTATTATTATTATTATTATTATTATCATCATTTTGCATTTTTAGAGAATGATCCGGTCTCTACTTTGCTGTGGCTCTCAGCAACATTAGTCAGACAGACGGTGTCACGAGTGCCAACCGGATCTGGAAGCCGCCTCTTTCTCTCTTGTTGGTGGATGGCCTCTGTGGCCTTAGGCTTATCATACACTAGTAACCTCATTGCCTTCCTGACCCTGGAACCGACTGGTATTCGAATCTCGTCCCTTCAGGAACTATTGAAATCGGATATACAGTAAGTAGTAGATGTAGTCCTGGAGAGTTCTATAGCACCTAGTTCTCCAACCATAGTTTAAGTTCTCTTTCTCTCTTACTCTGCATTTTTTCTCTCTCTCCTCTCTTATTATGGCGATGGATTGTATCTATCCATCTGAAGCGTTGAAAGACTTCTGGTCTCCATAGTTAATTTTCTTTTTTCCTCTCTTTGCAATTATTTTTTCATTTCTTCTTATGACGAAGGACAGGAATTTAGCAAGTGAGGCGTTGAGTATGCTTTGCACCTCACAGTTTATTCTCTATATCTTCCTTATTCTGCTTTTTCGTTTTACGTTTTTGTGGAGATTTTTGGGATCTGTTCAACTGAACTGTGGCCTCTGCCCACCGTTTCTATTTTATCTTTATTATTATACATTTACTTCATTCCTTCTCCTGTCATTGGGCACAGGAATACCGCTTCTGTTCCAACGCATGTCATACAACCCGATGAAATGAAAATTAAAATGAAATTACAAAATGATAATCGCAATACGTGTGGTAATGACATCTTTATCACAGGCCTCATATTTTTACAGGTTATATGTCAACAAAAATCGTCAGTTTCTTAAGCAGTATCTGATGACGTCTGACAGCCTTCTTTACCAAAGTCTTGGAGAACGAATAATAATCCCTTTAAATAACAACATCATAGAAGAACATGTGAACTCAAACGATGGTGCATATATTGAAAGAAGAAAGTCTCTGGAATACCATTTGTCGAACTGGGTGCAAAGAGATCTCTATTTGGTAGATGAGGAGCTGTTGGAATTCAAAGCTTCATGGGCCCTTCCTAAAAATACTCCTTGGATACACGTTTTCAACAGGTACGAAAAAAACTAAATTTAAAAACGGATTCTTAGAAATATGTTTTATATGTAAGCTTTGGAAGTTTTCTCTTGAAACACGCTTTTAACAGATAGAAGGAAAAAGCTAAAGCTCATGCTTTAAAGAAAAAAAAATTGGAAACACGTTTCATTATGGATAAGGAAACTGATACTCTAAGTTTAAAAGCACTCCTCAGAAACATGTTTATAACTCAAAATATAAGCCTCAAATACTCAAAGAAACATGATTTTAACAGGTAGGTGGAAACATTAGTAGATATAAAAAACACTATAAAAACACATTTTAATATGTGAGAGGATAATTTATCCGTAACCCTGAAATAACTCCTTGGAACCACATTTTCAACAGGTAAGTGAAAAAGCTGTGAATTTTAAGCTAAACGCGTTTTGGAACATTTATACAGGTAAGAATAACATTCAAACAGTAAATCTAAGAATATTTCTTGAAAACACATTTTCAAATTTAAGAGGTAGACTGGGCTTAGTAAGGACATACACTCAGGGTAACGATTACATATGCCAAAACAAGTCCTTTGCAAGAAGGCATCCGTCTTAGCCCTTAGTAGAAAAGGGAGTTCGAGACGTAAAACCGAATCATCATCATCATCATTAGACAGGCAAGAATAACATTCAAACAGTAAACCTAAGAATATTTCTTGGAAACACATTTTCAAATTTAAGAGGTAGAAACTCAGACTGCAAACTTAAAGAACACTTCTAGGAATCGTTCTTTAACAGGTAGTAGGAAAACACACAATTGGAAGCCTATAAATGACCCTTGGACAGACATTTTTAAAGAAATAAAGAAAAATAATTGAGAATACAAAACAGTCTTTGGAAACATGTTCTAACAAGTAAGAGGAGAACTCACACTTTCAAACTAACAAAACTCTTGGAAAATCATTGGAACAGGTAAGTGGAAAACTCATATTGTAAACCTAAGATACTCATTGGATACTGTAAACCTAAAGCACTCCTAGGAAACATGATTAACTGGTAAGAGGAAAACTCATACTATAATCCTAAGCGCACTCCTTGGAAACACACGTTTTGCAATATAAGAGGAATATTCACAATATAAATCTAATAGAATTCTTGGAAAGGCATTTTCATAGGTAAGAGAAAAGAAAATTAATACTGTATACACAAAAAAAAAAACACTCACTGGAAGTAAATTATAATGAATAGGAGAAAACTCATACTGTGAGCCTAAAACAGTCCTTGGAGGCGGGTATTAAAAAGGAAGAGGAATGAAAACTCATACCGTAAATTAAAAGCACTCCTTGAAACATGTTTTGCTAGGTAAGAGGGTATCCCATAATGTAAACCTAAAAACACTCATTGGAAACGAATTTTATCAGGTAAGAGAATACTCATATTGTAAACCTAAAAACACTTTTTGGAAACGAATTTTATCAGGTGAGAGAATGCTCATAATGTAAACCTAAAAACAGTCATTGGAAACGAATTTTATCGGGTAAGAGAATACTCATATTGTAAACCTAAAAACACTCTTTGGAAACGAATTTTGTCAGGTAAGAGAATACTCAAATTCTAAGCCTAAAAAATCTCTTTGGAAACATATTTTATCAGGTAAGAGAATTTTCATATTCTAAACCGAAAATCACTCCTTGGAAACAAATTTCATCAAGTAAGAGAATATTCATATTGTAAACCTAAAAACACTCCTTGGAAACGAATTTTATCAGGTAAGAGAATACTCATAATGTAATCCTACAAACACTCCTTGGAACCAAACTCCTTTTTGGTCAGGTCAGTTGTGCTATTGAACCCCCAGTTAAAAAACGAGTTCACAATTGGAGTTATTATTTTTGCCTTTTCATTATACAATTTACAAGTTAAATTACTAAAATTCTAACTACTTCTACTATAGTCTAAGTGTTTCTAAATTCAGATTGACAGTAAATATATAGTGTCTTCTTGCTTTATCTTTCATGGAACTGTTTCTACGATATTCTGAGTGTTTCTGAGCTCATATTAATGGTTAATGTATAATTTATTCTTCCTGTCTGGCAGATAACTGTTTCTACAGTTTCTATTATTATTCTAAGAGTTTCCGAAAGCAAATTAACAATTAATATATATTTTCTTATTCTATCTCTCAAGTAACTGTTTCTACTACATTCCAAATGAATCTCTATGCCATTCACCAATTAGTATAGAGTTTCTTCTTCTTCCAGATATCTTCTGAGAATGATCCATTCAGGCTTAATAGAAAAATGGAGACGAGACGCAATAGCCAAGTATCTAAAGGGTGGTTCTAGTATCACTACCTTAGGTCTAAAAAGGTCTAAAAAGTTAAGGCTGAAGCCCTTAGCCATTGAGAATCTTCAAGGTTCATTCATTATCTTTTTCGTTGGTGTTGTCATCTCTTCAACTACTTTGACAATGGAGTTGATGTGGTATTTCGTAAGAAAAATGATTCGAAAAAGAAAGATGACGATGTTGGAAAAATGGAAAGATGAACAGAGAAGAGATAACACAAAGGGTAAAAGAATTGACCTACTTAAATGAGAAGGTGCAATATATATATATATATATATATATATATATATATATATATATATATATATATATATATATATATATATATATATATATATATATATATATATATATTTATATATATTTATATTAGATTTATAGAGCAGGAATCATCAGAATACTTATACACGAAGCAATAAAAAAAATAAGAATAATATTTATATAAGTTTAGCACTATATTACCAGTCATAGTAAAATATTATGTTTAACAATGTATTGTATATTCCCCAAAAATTTAATTTTAAATTTTGAATAACGTGAATGATTTTTTATTTCCCTCTGTGTGTGTGTGTGTGTGTGTGTGTGTGTGTGTGTGTGTGTGTGTGTGTGTTTATATATTGTATTTACCTAATTGTGCTTACGGGATAGATCCCTAAAAGCGTGTTTTACATCACGAACTCCCTTTTCAACCAATGGCTAGGACGGTTGCCTTCTTTTGAAGGACTTTTTTTGGCAGATGTAATCGTTACCCTGAGTGCATACCCTTGCTTACTAAATCTCTGTCTCCTGATAAGTTTTATTTTTATACTCACTCACACTAATCATATGTCCTTAAAACGAGGAATGAAATTCGCAATTACTGTTTCCTCGTTTTGCAAATTCCAATTATCAATTATACATATATTAAAATAGAGCTTCCTTGCATCCTTTTTTTTTTTATTATTATTTTACGAAGCTTCAAACTATGACTTCTAGTTCTTGTGCTACCCATATAAATATATCGCTCCCTGTCCATTCTGTCGAAATCATGATGGAATTTCAAAACCATCACCATATTACTCCTCCTCCTTCTGGCTTTAAATGGTAGTAAGTCTAACTCCCTTACCTCTTCCTCGTAACTGAGATAGCGTATTTCTGTCACCAGCTTCTTAGCAAGTCTAGAACTTCTTCCAAATTATCTATAAGCTTTTTCAGGCTCGGATTCCAAAAGCGTACTACATATTCGAG
>JAXCGZ010013472.1:12500-15000 GCA_037179515.1 Halocaridina rubra | reverse complement strand
CGGACGGACGTACGGACGGATTGACTGACAGACGGACGGATGGAAGAACAGACAGACAGACGGACTGACAGACGGACGGACGGACGTAAGGACGGATGGATTGACAGACGGACGGATGGAAGAACAGACAGACAGACAGACAGATATATATATATATATATATATATATATATATATATATATATATATATATATATATATATATATATATATATATATATATATATATTATATATATATATATATATATATATATATATATAGATAGATAGATAGATAGGTAGATAGATAGATAGATGAAACCTTTTTCATACTTTCTTCCAAATCTATCTTGCCATTTTGAGTCCGAATCCTTGATTTAAAGAAATGTACCCGTTTGCTCTCTGACTTTCAACCCAATTTTTTCTTTATGTGGAGACGAAATTAGTATAAAACCTTTTCAAATGTTGCTCGCTCTCTCTTTTATATCTCTGTTATCTCTCCGATCCGTATTCTCAGTGCTCTCTGGCCTTCAGGCAACTATTTCCATTATGGGACATTGTGCTATGCATAAAAGTCTTCTTTAATTCCTTATTCAGCTGCAGGTTTTTATGAAAAAAAGCAATTTTGTCCTCTCAATCACATACTCAGAAGAGTGAAATTGGCTCTATAGAAAAAACTTCTCTCGTTTCAATTTCTTCTTATGCGTTGTAAAACTTTTGACAAAATGTAAACATGAAGCATTCTTGTGCAATTTTATATTCCTTGAAGAAAACACAAATTACGCAAGAAGAGATGGATCTCTTGAGAGCTTTTGACGAAATGTATTCCAGAGTGAAATGTTATTGTTTAGAGGTCACGTGTTAGATAGATTTTTTTCTCTCGCATTTTCGATATATATATATATATATATATATATATATATATATATATATATATATATATATATATATATATATATATATATGTATATATATGTATATATATATATATATATATATATATATATATATATATATATATATATATATATATAAATGTATGCATGTATGTATGTATGTATATGCATATGTATATATATATATATATATATATATATATATATATATATATATATATATATATTATATATATATATATATATATATATATATATATATATATGCATATATATATATATATATATATATATATATATATATATATATATATATATATATATATATATGTATATGTATATTTATATGTATATGTATATGTATATGTATATGTATAAGTATAAGTATAAGAATAAGTATAAGAATAAGTATAAGTATAAGAATAAGTATAAGAATAAGTATATGAATAAGTATAAGAATAAGTATAAGTATAAGCATAAGCATAAGCATAAGTAGATGTAGATGTAGATGTAGATGTAGATATAGATATAAATATAAATATAAATATTCTATAAAATAAATGAATGAACGAAGAGTGATTTATATACAATTTTCGTGGGAAAATGTTAAAAGTTTCCTAATTGTAACATAAAAAGTGCTTTTTGCAAGTTACGTCAGCATAATTCAATCTAATTCTGCACAAATTAACTTTCCCAATGAAGTTATGAAAATCCATTTAACAAAATTTTTTTTTAGCATATAAGCAGGTCTTACATTATTCAAAATATCTGGGTACATTTGTTAAGCTTCCGGGACATATATTCTCAAATTTGTGGATGTATCTGGTTTATGGACCCAATTTCAGGTCGCAATTTAAAAGTCAAATTCGTAGGATCTAATTTGGAATCTTCTGAGTTGAGACACGACAATCCATGACAGCCTGTTATTTCAGCTATCACGTGTCAACCCAGTAACACAAATCAGTCTGTTACCGAACAGGAAAAGATGAAAATATATCCGTTTTTGTACAAGAAACTCAGTTTCATATGATTAGTTTCATTTAACTAATTGCTTTTTCTGAATGCTTTCAATTATATTAAAATGGGAATTGAATTTCAGAAAAAATAAGTACTTTTATGAGCATGACATTGTTCCGGTTTTACGTCACGGACTTCCTTTTCTACCAAGGGCTAGGACGGTTGCCTTCTTGTGAGGGACTTGTTTTGGTAGATGTAATCGTTACCCTGAGTGCATGCCCTTGCTAACCTCAGACCGTGACGGGGCGAGAACCCTCAATATGGCGCCTCATAGTCGCGGACGCTACCGCTTGAGCCACGGTGATTTTACGAGCATGACCTTATCTTCATATAAATCTTGTTTCATACCAGGCAAAGAGGTCTTTCTATGCAGTAATTTTTTTTTAAGATATATCTGAGCCAAGGCCCCTTTGAGCACCGAATGCTCACTGCTCACCTAGACTCCTGGAAGGCTCTAATCAAGTATGCTTATCAGTCACGGAACTGAGCAGAAGTTCTCTACCTCTGTCTCGCCGACCCCACCTGCGGGCCACAAAGGAAAGGTCCGCTCACCCTCAAGGGAGAATATCACCGAAAAAAAAAATGTCTCGCCGAGAATCCGTACAT
>JAXCGZ010013472.1:0-2500 GCA_037179515.1 Halocaridina rubra | reverse complement strand
ATTTTACAAAGTTTGAAAGAACGAAAAACGATGAACAAAGATAATAGCAAAAGTTGAGACCCAGAATGTAAGAAATGAAAAAATAAAAAAGAAGTTTTGAAGAAAATGAAAAAAATTAAATCAGATGATGCAATTCTGTCTGTTTTTTTTTAGTCAAAAAAATGAGTAAGAATAAAAAAGGGTTATCACTAATTGATATATTAAACTTATAAATTATGATGAAAAATGAGTTAAGAATAAAAAAGAGCTAGCAGTAATTGATATATTAAGCTTAAAAAAAATTATAAAAAATGAGTAAGAATAAAAAGAGTTATCACTAATTGATATATTAAAATTAAAAATTATAATAAAAAATGAGTAAGAATAAAAAAGAGCTATCACTAATTGATATATTAAAATTAAAAATTATAATAAAAATGAGTAAGGATAAAGAGAGCTATCACTAATTGATATATTAAAATTAAAAAAATTATAAAAAATGAGTAATAATAAAAAGAGTTATCACTAATTGATATATTAAACTTAAAAAAATTATAAAAAATGAGTAAGAATAAAAAAGAGCTATCACTAATTGATATATTAAACTTAAAAATTATAATGAAAAATGAATTACAAAATATAGATATATAATGTAAAAATGAACATGTTGTGTGTGTATTTTTTTTTAGTTCCGGTTCCGGTTTTACGTCACGGACTCCCCTTATTAACCAAGGGCTAGGTATAAGGAATAATTATGAATAATAAAACAAGTAATAAATAAATTAGCAAAATATGAACCAAATTATGCAAAGAAAATAAGAAAAAAAAATATTGAAGTCAATTATAATTATATTTATTTTAGCATAAAAAAAAATAATTCAGCATAAAAAAAAAAAAACTAAGAAATTGGAAAACAGATGAATTCAAATGTAATTTTAAATGAGTAAGAAAAATTAAATCAAACAGCAAAATAAGAATCTTAAATTATATATAAAAATGAAATTAGGTGAAATGTGAAAAATAATTTTGTGCTTCATTTTCTGCTCCGTGACATCGCTGAGGAAAAGAGCAAATTTCTTAATTATAACTCAGATATTTTAATATGCAATTAAGTTATTACAGCAATGGCCAACAAGGCATGACTAATTAAGTTAGCTCCTTGTAGTGACTAAGTTGATGAAAATAATGAGAAAAGTGTAATATATATATATATATATATATATATATATATATATATATATATATATATATATATATATATATATATATATATATATATATATATATATATATATATATATATTATATATATATATATATATATATATATATATATTTCTTTTTAAGAGAGTTCGTTCATGGAGGATTTAGAGCTACTACAGTCATATTCTCCATAATATGTCTGCCTGCTCCTGCCTGCCTGCCTGCCCACCCGCCCGCCTGCCTGTATGTATGTATGTATGTATATATGTATTTATATATGTGTCAATGCATGCATGCATGCATCTGTGCTTTGAAAACATAAGCAGGCAACATGGAAAATAATTTTATTGCAACCGAATTTATTTCATATGCCTATCCTCCATCGTACGTCCTGATATGCTTTGAGATCTACACAAGCTATAGGACATAGAAATCACCGTGGCTCAAGCGGTTGCGTCCGCGACTCTGAGGCGTCAGGTTCGAGGGTTCGCGCCCCGTCACGGTCTGAGGTTAGCAAGGGGCATGCACTCAGGGTAAGAATTACATCTGCCAGAAAAAGTCCTTCGCAAGAATGCAACCGTCCTAATCCTTGGTTGAAAAGGGAGTCCGTGACGTAAAACCCGGAACAAAAAGGGACAAACAAAACAAGAAATATGACATAGAAATACATACGGTTATATGCATTTCCTTCAAATTCCCGGAATTCTGGGAATTTTCTTCATATTCTCATTCTAAATACATTTATGTCTAATGGATTTATGCTTGTTTATGATCTGTAAAAACTTAACAAAATCGTGGGCAAATGTAGACAGTTTAGCTCTGATATTTCGTTAAGCAAACTACAGTTTTTTTATTTTATTTTTGTATCCATCATGTCGTCCGTGTGATGGCTTTGACACCTAAGAAGAAAAATTATGGATAAATAATTCATTTTAGCTGTGAAATCCTCATAATAATAATAATAATAATAATAATAATAATAATAATAATAATAATAATAATAATAATAATAATAATAATAATAATAATAATAATAATAATAATAATAATAATAATAATAATAATAATAATAATAATAATTTTTTTTATAATAGAAGAAAAAAATGCATTTCATCATGAAAGAAACTATGTTAAATCAAAACAAATAAATATGATTGTATTCCAGTCAGTGCTACAGAACAGATAACAAAGCACGATTTAAAGGACAATAGAAAGTTTAAATAAAAAAGTACTTATTACAAAGTTCATTCTTATTCAATGCATTTCCATAAAACTATCTCAAGGGCCTTTAGAACGGAGCCTCGTGACAACCGATCAG
>JAXCGZ010013471.1:87500-94949 GCA_037179515.1 Halocaridina rubra | reverse complement strand
CTCAGCGCCGTCTTTGGCACTATGTGAGTACCCAACATGAAGATTTGCATAACTACTAGTTTGACTTTCCGTGATATGACTACTGCTTTCAGTCCTCCAACCCTTATCAGTTAGCCCTAAAAGATGCCAAGATCATAGCCTCAGGAATGGGGACATTCATCAAATCCCCTTTGAAAACATTTTCTCCCCCTAACCCTTGATTTAACCACGCCTGCTCCACGGCTATTCAGGCCAGGGATCGGACATACTAACCAAACCAAGCCTCTCCTGCTGATTTGACTCACTCTGCTTTTCTTATAGCTAGGAATTGCTGTACTGTTCAGATTCGAAGGTTTAAGCTTCCTTTATAGGAAGGAAGTTGATGATCTTAACTCCTCTCCAACTGATATGTCTTTCTGGTTCTTAGCAAATAATCTCTCCAAAAACTTCTGTAACTCAAACTTCCCCCCTCTCATTCGTTCCGATGGCTATATAGCATGATCTGACAAAGCTACTTTCTTTTTTATGCCAAATCTTTTGTAAATTATTCCAGCATATCTGTCCCTCATTCTTTACCCCCCCCCCAGCCCTATGCCCTCCTTTATCCTTTCTTCACACAATGTTCATAAGGCTCTTCGCTCGCTAAAGACGAACAATGCATCTCGTCCTGATGGTATCCCTGCAAGGTTCCTTAGGAGTTTGCAGATGAACTTGCTCCTGTTACTTTACTGTCTGTTTTGCCTCATTCTCTTAACCAGTATCTATCCTTCATCTTGGAAGGATGCTCTAGTTCAGCCTGTTCCTAAGAAGGGTGACCACTCTATTCCTTCAAACTACTGACCTGTTGCCCTAACCTCTTCTATTGCTAAAGTTTTCAAAACTTTGTTCAATTCTCATTTCTTGAAACATCTTGAATCTTACTCGCTTATCTCAGATCACCAGTATGGCTTCTGCAAGGCAAGACCC
This sequence comes from Halocaridina rubra, assembly GCA_037179515.1. Classification (NCBI taxonomy): domain Eukaryota; kingdom Metazoa; phylum Arthropoda; class Malacostraca; order Decapoda; family Atyidae; genus Halocaridina; species Halocaridina rubra. The sequence goes on along the minus strand of JAXCGZ010013471.1, from coordinate 94,004 downwards.
ACCAGTGACCTCCCTTCCTATCTTACTCATGAATGTTATCTTTTCTAAGGAACTATGGGGAATCCTTTGTAGTCTCCTTATGATATCTAAGGCTTTTAATAGAGTCTAGGACAAGGCTGTGTTGGCCAAACTCCCTGCTTATGACTTTTACCTTTTCTCTCTATTCTCTGATTTCCAGTTTTCTTTCTGACGTTTTATATGTGTTGTTGTTGACGGTGCAACATCTAGCCTATGGGTTTCCAAAGTGGTCTAAATCTACCCCCAGGGGTCGATGGGGGTCGAAGGGGGTCGACAAATAACCAGAGGAGAGGTGAATATTTACTGCTGGGTCGAAGAGACCTTTGAAGTCTCCGATTTGAAGTTCTCGATAATAATTGTTAAAATCAGAAGAATATCAGACACCATTACATTAATTTCTTGAATTCAGACAATAGATTAAATTTTTTCAGTAAATCTTCAGAAATTTCAGCAGCGCTGGCACCATTACCTTCAAACAACCCCTCCCCTCATCGTCTCTCGCAGCTCTACTGTCCGTACTATTTTCTGTACAGGATGCATTCCTGTCTCTGTCCCGTACTGAGTGAGCGAGCGTATCCATCCCCCACGTTTCTCTCGCTGTCTCACATACAATATTCAGTGCACTCTCAACTCCCGTGTGGTCGTGAACTGATCAGTGTGACTTGCGTTGATAATTGTGCGTAATAGACATAATGGCTGCTGTTGCTGCTAAGAAAAAATCCGACAGTATTCTCAGGAATATTTGAAATATGGATTCATTAGTGACACCATGCCATTGTTTCTCTTGTGTGAATAGACCTTAAGTAATGATGCCATGACACCCGCAAAGATGAAGTACCACCTTGAAAGGGTTCACTCTGATAAGAAATACCAAGACATTGACTATTTCTAAACACTGAAAGAAAAAATCGAAAGTCGATCAAACATCAAGACTTTTTCAAAGCACCGGCCAGTGCTGATACTGAAAGAAGTTTGAAAAAGCGTTATACAAGGTCTCCCTCATGATAGCAAAGAAAGGAAAGGCACACACTATTGGTGAGGAAATCATAATCCCAGCCACAAAAGATCTTATAGAAACTGTTATGAAGAATATTCCCACTCTTTTCTGTAAAAATTGCCATTAAGGAACAGTACAGCGCAAAGAATCGATGAAATAGCAGATGATGTGGAAAAAACCTTGGTATTTGAGCTTCAGGATAGTAAGTTATCGCTACAACTTGATGAGTCACCTTATGTCAGCTTTAATCTTCTCATGGCCTATGTGAGGTATTACAGTCAAAGTCAAAAGGACTTTATTAATGAATTTTTATTTGCCAAGTATCTCACAGCTGATGCAAAAGGTGAGACAATATTACAATGTGTGCAGCAGTAATTTGAAATGCACAACATACCTCTCAGTAATATTATTGCAGTGGCTACTGATGATGCACCAGCAATGGTTGACCAGTACAGAGGATTTCCAAGCCTACTCAAAGAAAAAGTGTCTGATGCATGTGCCATAAACTGTGTACTGCATAGGCAGCATTTGGTAGTCAAGAAACTCAGTGGTGAGCTGCATGATGCCATGAAAGTACGCATCATGGCAATTAACAAAATCAAGGCACATCCACTTAAGTCACTATTGTTTGCTTTGCTGTGCAAAGAGAATGATGACATGTTTAACTAATTAGTCTTGCACACTGAGGTAAGGTGGTCGTCTAGGGGTCACAGCTTGGAAAGATTCGTTGACTTGTACAACTCAACTGGTCAGTTCCTGGCAGACGTGGGCTCATCTCTATGTGGAGAGTTGAAAAAAAAATGCAAAAATGCCCTGTTCTATTTGGCAGACTTCTATTCTAAATCTAATGTGACACAAAAGCGTCTGCACGGTAAAGATGTTACCATCATTCAGGCCAGGACAGTTCAACTGGAATTCCAAGGCAAGCTAAGCTTGTTTAGAGCTTCACTGGCACGAAGAGATTTTCAGTATTTTTCATACTTAGAGCAGTTACAAAGTGGAAACAGTTCTGATGGTGACCTAGAAATATAAATGACTCATCTGGAGAATTCAATTGAAGACTTTAAAGCGTCCTTTGAAGACCTGGCGAAAATAAAAGTGCCTAAGTGGATCCTAACCCCGTTGGATGTTGAAATAGGGAATGCAGACATTGCCTTACACCTGGAGGAAGAATTAATTGACATGACTGTGGACATGAAAGCACGTGCTTTGTTCAGAAAAAAGGGCCTTCCTGAATTTTGGATCAACGAGAACAACGTTGCTAAATATCCTCAGCTTTGTGCAGTGGTTGAGTCATTTTTACTTGCTTTCCCAAGTTCGTACATGGTTGAAGCTGGTTTCAGTTATGCATACGAAGTCTTAGAAAAACAGAGGAACATACTGACTTTGGAAGAACGAGGTGACCTACGGCTGAAACTCACCAACCTGCATCCTAATATCAGTGTCTTTGTTAAGGCCCATCAGGCACATCCTTCACATTAATGATGTCAACAATGAAAGAAGAAAAGGTATGTTGAACTGAGAATTAAGTTGTATATACTTGTACACCTCGATATATTCTTACTGTGCATTATCTTTTTACCATACTGCATGTCAAATACTACTACTACAAATATTCATATTGATTTTGGCATAGGTGTTTTTATATTCTTGAATTAAAAGCTAGGGGTTGATAGAAAATTTAATGCTTCATTAGGGGTGTGGACGAGTTGGAAAGTATGAGAACCCCTGATCTAGCCCATTCCCGGTTACCGATGGTGTTCCAAAGGGCTATGTTTTTTTCACCTTCTCTGTTCCTTCTCTTTATCAACGATCTCCTCCACTCCCTATCCTCCTCTCTTCTTCACGCCTTTGCCGACGATTTAACCATTCATTCTTCCTCTGACTTTTCTTCACAACCTTCATCTGCTACTAGTAACCAGTATCGTATCACTCCTTCTTCTATCCTCAACTTCAATTTGCAGAGGGCATCTGAGTGGGGCACACAAAATTTAATTAAATTTAATGCTTCCGAGACACGTTTCGGGCTATCTCTTTTTCTTCTTCTCTTCCTGATAGCCCTATTGTCTTCAAAACTAACGGAATTTACTTTCTTAATTCAATTAACATATTATGAATCCAGATAGCCTCTAACTTGTGTTGGAGTAATCACATAATCCAAATTTCTAAATCTGCATCCCAAAAATTGGGGCTCTATTTCGTTTTTGTCATTACTTTTCCTCTTTACAGTTACTTAAGACCTTTCAAGGTCTTATCTGTTCTGCTTAGAGTACTACTCGCACATCTGGGGTACTTCATCATATACTTTTCTTCTTGATAGGTTTGAATCTAAGGCAGCCACACTCATTAATGACACTTCTTTTACTTTTAATCTGGATTCTCTTTCTCTTCACTGTAAGGTATCATCCCTTTCTCTTTTTTTTTATCGCTCCTACTTCCATTGCTGCTCTGATGAGTCGGTGAGTTGCATCTCTCCCCCAATGTCGAGGCCATGTAACCCTCACCAAGCGGCCTTTGTTTCCAGGTACTGTGTGGAGATTTGAAGCTCGCGGATTGGACGGTGCAGCAACTGCTTCTTCCTATCTACCCCCAGACTGGAACTCTCTACCTTCTTCTGTATTTCCTAATTCTTATAACCAATCTTCCTTCAAAAAAATGGATCTAGAGTCATCTCAGGGCATAATCCTGCCATATCTCTAGGTCCTCTGTACTTCAACTATTCTTTCAGCCTGTCCTTTTCCTATTGTGCATCATAACCTCATATATGCCTTGTACTTAACCTTTTGCTTTTTCCTCTTAATGTTTTTATTAGTGCCCAGCCCATTATTGATGAGGATAGTTTTCTTGCAGGTCCCGGTGTCACACTCATAAATAAAATTAAATAATATTATGCTGTACTTTTTACGAGTATTGATATGATTGCGAAGCATAATTTCGAAGGTAGTTATTTTTTTTTAACTTCATTGATTTCGTAGAACTGTATACATATTATGTTGAAATTAAAACAAAAGTGGGATATTATAGCAAAAGAGGAGCAGTAATTTATACATTAAGACTTTCATGGTTGATTAAAACTCCAAAGAATCTGCAATACCATAGTATATATTAAACCAATACACAAAGCAATGTTGCCTCTGTGGAATAAATACGAATGGAGCAGCTAAAATGCAATATTTTTTCAGCTCAAAGCCAAACAGAAGACAACTACATGCAAATAATAATATAAAGACAATTAAGTAGGAATGAAAGTAAAGTTCTTAAAAAACCATATTTGCTTATCAAATGAGAGAATTTTCACAAAAGTGAAGCACGCTCAAAAATTTTGAATTTACAGCTATTGTACAATATAGTTTAACACAGTGAGGGCGAACCCTGGTAACACTGTATAAGGGGTCTCTGCCAGAGGGAACTAAAGGTTAGCTGTCCATTCATTGCAAGTGCTTCAAAAGCGGTTCAATGTTTCAGGGTAATTGATACTGAATGGGACAAGTCGAGCCAATAACGATTAAGGGAAAGACAACAGAAATAGAGCGAAATTTCTCTTATAATTGAAATAAACGATAACAGCTTAAACTATAAGGACACAAAAATATTAAAAGAACACACATACACAAATGACAATGAATATATACCATATAACGAAATATAAAATAATATATATATATATATATATATATATATATATATATATATATATATATATATATATATATATATATATATATATATATATATATATATATATATATATATATATATATATATATATATATAATAGCTGTAATAAAAGAAAATGACACACTATAAACGTGTTACAGATTCTATAAAAAGGCAGATATGTCAATGTTAAGTTTTGCCACTTTATATAGTTAACATTACCAACAAAGATTTTGACCGGATTATATTTAGTTGTGAGTTAATATAAAAATACTTGAGAGAAATTGTTAGACACGTACTGTATATGCAAAACACTTAAGGAATTATTCACTATCGTAAGAAACGGCTAAAATGTTATTAGACATCATTGTATGTAATTCTTTGTTCATATATGTTTCATTCTGGATTATAGGTATTTCTGTTGATGTTGTTGATTATGATATACTAAGTAACAAAGGTTTATGAGTCATATATCTGACTTACTTATAAAGTGTTAAATACTATCAAGATGGAAAATACCCATACAGATTATCCAAAATTCTGTTCTTTGTCTGATAGACCAGAGAACATTTACGTAAGTTTGCTGCTAGTGTAAGATGTAACATTAATACTTGATGATGTGCAAGGTAAGTATAAGAATTTATCATATTCTAAATATATATAACATTATTTCATCATACGACTTTGCATTTGATATTGTTCTCTTTGTTACAGTAAATGCTATATCCTAAGTATTCGTGTATACGTAATATTTTGACGTCTAAAACATCGCCAGATTTATATGCCGTAAAAAGCATCACATCAACATATTTTTTGGGTCTGTTAATGTGAAAGTCAACATTTCCAATTAAACATATCGGGAAATACTACATATTTCCTAGGAAAGGCCACAAAATTATATAATGATCTCAGAGGCGCTTTGACAGTGAAATTTGTAGAGAGAGAGAGAGAGAGAGAGAGAGAGAGAGAGAGAGAGAGAGAGAGAGAGAGAGAGAGAGAGAGAGAGAGAGAGAGAGAGAGAGAGAGAGAGAGAGAGAGAGAGAGAGAGAGAGAGAGAGAGAGAGAGAGAGAGATTTTCAAGACGTCAATATACAAAATTATGTTTTTAGTCCATTTAAGTCAAGAGAAAGAAAGGAGTATGTGATAGACCTTACATTCTTCTTTTTTTTAAATTCCGTGGAAAAGAAATAATAAACTTCATAAATAAACAGGAACAATCCCTCCCTTTGCCTCTATCAAATTTTTAATTTCATTAGTATAAAAATAAATATACATTAATTCTAATTATAATGCAAAAAATACTAGCCTTCTTATTCTGGTGCCCCCTATAAACTTCACCCATGATGTCTGATGTAATAAAAATATTTTCATAATGTAAATTTCGAGGGAATGGAAATAATTATGCAAATCAGAATCTCTCCCTAGCTATTTCATACGGGTCATTAAATCTATTTTATCTGCGCCACAGAAATTCTTATATTCAATTTCATATGAATTTTCATTATACCCAAGTAGGATACAAATTTGATTAAGAATATTATTAAGCATTAGAAATAAAAAATAAAAGAGGAAAAGTTAATGTGCAGAATTACCAAAAGCAAAAATTGCTCCGTTTACAATAATAGAGGGAATAAAATCCTATGACCAGGAACCATCTTAACTGTGGAAAATATATTGTTGTGTGACCGGAGGATAAATGTAAAATTGAAGGGAAAAGTGCATAAAACTGTAGTGAGACCTGCAATGACATATGGAGCAGAGACCTGGCACATGAAGATATATTATGAAAAGAAAATGGATGTGGCAGAAATGAGTATGCCTAAATGGATGGC
>JAXCGZ010013471.1:75000-82500 GCA_037179515.1 Halocaridina rubra | reverse complement strand
AAAGGACACATACATAAGACAGCTTTACAGTACAAGAGAAGTTAGCACTTACACTCAGATTCTTAGCAACAGGAGACTCCAGTTGGTACACGTTGAAAAAATGTCCCGTCTACACATTGCATAACCTCACCCTGCAACACTCTTTGAAGTGATATACGAATCCTATTTTACCCCGACTGGGACTCGAACCTAGACACATAATTACCGTGCCAAGGCGCTACCAACTACACCACAGAAAGTCTGAAAGGGAAACAAACCTTACAGCTTTATCTGTTATACTAGGCGCGCCTCACAAAAGAAGAACTTACCCATTTACCCTGTGGATGATCCAAGCAGGGAGGTGGGGGAACTGTGGCACCCCTATATCTCCAAGGAGCTAAGGAGAGTGATCTAGGTAGATTGGCTCCTGGTGAATGTGTGTGCTTTGACTGGACCATGCCCTTACGAGATGGATTACGGCTATTATTATTACTACTACTATTATTATTATTATTATTATTATTATTATTATTATTATTATTATTATTATTATTATTATTATTATTATTATTATTATTATTATTATTATTATTATTATTATTATTATTATTATTATTATCATTATTATTATTATTATTATTATTATTATTATTATTATTATTATTATTATTATTATTGTTATTATTATTATTATTATTATTATTATTATTATTATTATTATTATTATTATTATTATTATTATTATTATTATTATTATTATTATTATTATTATTATTATTATTATTATTATTATTACTATCATTATCATTATTTCCATCACTATGTTGTATATACTCTGTTAAAACTGCCTCCACTAAAACAAAATTAATCGAAATGTTTATATACATACTACTGTTGTAACAAAAATAATTTATTACTGGGCATTTGATATACCTGAATCTCGTTAATTGTGTCACAGGACCATTGATGTTTTTCCAAGGATATTGTTAAAATTGTCCATTAAGCATTATTTGCAATGATGAATTTAGTCACCGTGGCTCAAGTGGTAGCGTCCGCGACTCTGAGGAGTCAGGTCGAGGGTTCGCGCCCCGTCACGGTTTGAGGTTAGCAAGGGCATGCACTCAGGGTAAGGATTACATCTGCCAAAACAAGTCCTACGCAAAAAGGCAAACCGTCCTAGCCCTTGGTAGAAGAGGGAGTCTGTGACGTAAAACCTGCAATGGTGAATTTTATAATATCTTAATCAGAGAACATATTAAGAAGAACGTTTTCAAAACTTCCTAATATTCATAAGTAGTTAGTTATTGCAAGTGTATAAGCGCTGTGCATTTGTTGAAATAATCTTGATTCTTACATGACTTCTTGCTTGGTTATGGCTCTGTTATTCATTCACCATCGTGAAAAGTAAGACACTAATACATAAGTAATACATAACCAAACAGTGAAGGAACAGAAAGAGAAGAAAAGAGTGCAACTGGCAGCCAGAGAGATTTGTGAAGTATCTCCGAACCTTTCAACGTGGAATTGCACAAAACTTTTGACCTTCAGTGTCAAAATATATACTAACTTGCATATAATATTAATTGGAAATTTGAAAAGTTGCTTGAAATTTTTATTTAAAGCAGAAACGTTCTACTCACACAGCTCCGGATCATATGCCTTGCATCACTGTGGTTATGGAGTCATGCATAAGAGATTACAAAAAACTTTTAATATTCCGAGTTAACTCTGTAAATCAATTAATCATTTTTAAGAAACCATAACTATGAACTGTAGTAATTAATATCCACAGAAAAGCTCAAACGAGCTTCGAACGAGTCTGAAATATTAACAACAAAAAGGCAACTGTACCCACTTCAAGTCATCTACACAATGGAAACAATATGTTTATTTTCCAGTTTCTTGCTTAATCAATACTTCATCAGAGAACCAACTTGTAATAATAGATGCTCCGTTGCAACAAATCGGCTACCGGATACTGGAAGTCTATTCTAAAAGATCAGCTATAATTAGAGAATGAGGTGCGTGGGGATAACCGAGACACTAAACAATGGGCCAACATACCAAAGGACTCATCGCAATGTATTGACGATGTTGTCCATATTAGCTCTAACGCTGAAAACACACACACACACACACATAAGAAAGAGAGAGAGAGAGAGAGAGAGAGAGAGAGAGAGAGGAGAGAGGAGAGAGAGAGAGAGAGAGAGAGAGAGAGAGAGAGAGGAGAGAGAGAGAGAGAGAGAGTATACTAATAACCATGTCATATATTTCGCATGGGATATCTTTATTTTCAGTGCATATTTTCTGCTTACATATCACCAAAGAAAAAGTATAATCACCATAGTGGCAGAAGTTGGTCCGTTAAGCTTCACTACAGTTAATCATAATAATTCTATTACCGAAGAATCACTAAAATGTCCGACTTCATCTAAGTTAGTATGCTCTACTGCAATAGATTTTCGGATCCCTTATATAAATCAGTCACTTATTTTTCCACTTTAACACAAAGATATTAATGAACTTTTTAACTGCATGAGTGGAATTTCATTAAAAATGAGACATCACACGATCTGACAATTATAAGTATTTTCTTCTACTTATTTTGGAAATGGGTGAAGCCTATCCAAGAGGGAAAGCGAGGGTCCTCTGCCTCTAATGTTCATTCTTTTTTTAATACTCTCTCTCTCTCTCTCTCTCTCTCTCTCTCTCTCCTCTCCTCTCTCTCTCTCTCTCTCTCTCTCTCTCTCTCTCTCTCTCTCTCTCTCCTCTCTCTCTCTCCTCTCTCTCTCTCTCTCTTAGAGATTGGTGGGATGTATTCAAGCTAAAAGATGAACTTTTCTGTCTTCCGTAGTTCATTTTCTCTTTCTCTTTTTCTCAGCATCTTCTCTCTGGGATTATGGGTGGGTTATATACTAGTAAGAAATTGAACGTTCTCTGAGTCTTATAGCTCGAATCTCTCTTCCTCTCTTACTGAGCGAATTCCTCTCCCTTTCTCCTGCAATAAATGCACTAAAATATGTTTACAAACCTTTCTTACACTGTTTACCAAAAACCTCGACGTTATTTGGAAAACAAATGATGAACTGCAGAAAACTGAAATATGGTGCAGCTTCCGAGAGGGAATGGGTTCCATTAGTTTTCTTTCGTGGGAAATGAAAATATAAAATATGACTTTATCACTTAATGCAACAGGAGAAGTGACATCCGTTTTAGCTCTGGCTAAAGATGAAGAACTGGATTTGAAAAGCTCAACACATACGATATTTTGCTGAATAGAAGGACTGTTATACTCCATCATTTCACCCAGCTTCAAACTTAAGTGTCTTTTTATTCGGTAAAAGAGAAAAACCTTGTAGCGTTGAAGGAGAAAGTAAGTACTAGGCAAAGTGATTATGTACAAAGCTACAAAATGAGAATGACTAAAATTAGCTAATGTAGCACTACTGGGGAATGATACTCAATTTCAAGTTAAATTTCTAAGTTTACAATACTGACAAGAAAAAGCAGTTGAAGTTATGGAATTACTTTTGATAAGCAGGTGATGAACTTCAAGCTATTATAGGCTAATACTGCCAAAGAGATAGAACTATCAGTATAACACATCTAACAGTCACGTGAACTTCTGCTGCAGTAAATTCCGACTTTTAATTGAAAAATATCAGCATTACTTACAGTAATCTAGAAAAATCACGATACGTACGCATGAAAGCCATCTCGTCATGGTCATGAATGAAAAGGCAAATGTAAGTTTTATTCACATTCATTGTCTGCTCTATTCTCACCTACGTATGTAAGCTTTGTATAGATTAAAGCATATGCTTGTTTTACTATCTCGAGGATTTTCATTTCTTGCTGCAAGATACGGTAGCTTTATGACTTTGATATAGTCTTTTAACAAATGCAAAACCAAAATAAAAAATTATGATTAAGTAGCATAGATTTCAATTCAATTTCTAATAGTTAACATGTAACAATAAAGAGAACAATATAATACTCAACGTCTTTCAATAAAATATAAGCCAAAACTACTTTCGTGGAAAATGCATGGAGATATAATATTGCAAATGACAGCTTCCAGACTAAATGCTTAAAGATCTGAAAATACTCTCTCCAGAAAAAATATAAACTTAGGAGTCTACCCATATTCCTATTTCTTAGAACTGTTTTTTTTCTTTATGAGTGTGACACCGGGACAGGCAAAAACTGCCCCAATCAACAAAGGCCCGGGCACAAGAAAACACCAAGACGAAAAAAAAGATAGAGGTTAAGGACAAGGCAGAGATGAGGTAATATCACACAAAGGAAAACGACAGACAGAAAAAAACAGTCAAATTACAGAGGACCCAGAGATATATATTTCATGGCTGAATTGCATTATCCATTTATGTGTTTGAGTGTCTGTATGAGTGAGGGTAAACTTATATGTGTGCATATGTGTATGAAATTACCCAATTGTGTTTAAGGAAGAGCCCTACACTCGCATCTCCCGTCTCCTGGTCAGTTCCATTTTTGTACTTAGTAATATTTATCATACTTGTCCTCAACATGGGAATTTAGGTTGCATTAACTACCTTCTCGCTAATAATAATAATAATAATAATAATAATAATAATAATAATAATGATAATAATAATAATAATAATAATAATAATAATAATAAAATAATAATAATAATAATAATAATAATAATAATAATAATAATAATAATAATAATAATAATAATAATAATAATAATAATAATAATAATAATTGTAATAATAGTAATAATGGATTAAGCTGACGTAATTCTCTCTCATGTACATAATTTGAAGGGTAGAGAAGGGGAAGGGCTTTCAATCTTTCTTTTTCTTTTCCTTCCAAATTTATCTTCCATTATATGGCGCTGTGTTTATGTGTATGTATGTATGTATGTTCAGGTTTATATGTGTACGTATATGCGATTAATTACATGCACTTTCTTTTGTTGTGTTACCCTCAGATGACAATGATGTGTATGAGTATGCATGTATGCATCTTTATCTGTTGTAAGGACGAATAACTCCTTTTGTTGAAATGCATACTACAAACTCTCTCTCTCTCTCTCTCTCTCTCTCTCTCTCTCTCTCTCTCTCTCTCTCTCTCTCTCTCTCTCTCTCTCTCTCTCTCTCTCTCTCTCTCTCTCCTTGATATGTATGACTATGAAGCCCCAGTGGTGTTTCTATTGCTCATCTAATTAATGCATGCATATGTATATGTATCTACTTATTACTCTAACCTAAAAATTGTTATTCTATATCTGCTTCAAACTGTCTGCAGTAGTACTGTTGAAAAGTGGAAATGTAACTTAAATGATAGCACTCAACAAAGGCTATTGAAAATATTGTTACAAATATTACTCTTAATTAATAATTGCAAAGTGCTCATCCGCTATTAATAAATGTAAACCATAACAATATTATTCTTAATTAATAATCCCAGAGTGCTATTCTGCCATCAATCAATTATTACACAATATTTTATTATTAATGACTTGCTGTGATATTTAAAATTAATTGCAAATTCTATTAATATTTTATTTATACATAACCAAATAGATTGTAATGTTTATCAACTGCAATATCACTGGGAGTGCCCATGTGCACATGTCCCAAAGCACAGTTACTTCTCGCTTAGCGAATTCCAATCATCAACAATTCTGAAAAAAAAAAATCGAAACTTCAGACTGTGGCTCTAGTTCTAGAACCAACCATATCAAAATTTCAATCCCTGTCAACTCTGTCCAAACTTTGAGGGAATTTAAAAACCGTCAAAATATTCCTCCTCAATACTTCTAGCTTCGTTTGATGGTATGTCTAATTCCCTCAGCCTCTCCTCATAACTGAGATTGCGCATTTCTTGCACCAGTTTCGTAGCATATCTTTGAACCTTTTCCAGCTTATTTATATATTTTTTCAAGTGCGGATTCCAAAAGGGTGCTGAATATTCAGGCTATGGCCTCACATATGTTTCATAAATATTTCTGAACATTTCTTTGTCCATCTGTCTGAAGGCTACGTTTTTATTTGCTAAGAAAGCATATGCTTTCCTTGCTATGCTGTCTATATATTTTTCTGGAGACAAAGCTGCCAGCATAATTACTCCTAGTTCTCTCTCATTCTCTGACTCTTGAAGTTCTACACCTGCTATTAAGTGTCCAAGCTTGGGCCATCTTGCACTGGTACTTATTCTAATTACCTTACATTTTAAAGTACTGAATTTTATAAGCCACTCTCTTGACCAATCATTCAGACTATTTAGGTCTTCCTGAAGTTTTCTTCCATTGTTCTCATCTTTTATTTTCTTCGTAATTTTTGCATCATCTGCAAACATATTTAAATATTAATTTACAGACAGGTAGGTCATTTACGTATACAAGGAACAAAAATGGCCCTAAAGCTGAACCCTGTGGTACCCCACAACTAACCATTTTCTAGACAGACACCATCTGTTCCCTTCTTTCTAAGTAAGCTTTTATCCATTCCTAGACATTTCCTCCTAGTCTAGCCATTACTTGCAGCTTCTTATTAAGTTTCCCGTGTGGAACCGTATCAAATACCTTCTAATATTCTATGAATATGCAGTTTGCCCAACCCTCTCTTGTTGTAAGATTTTGCTTATGTCATTATAAGTCTTCCTATATATATATATATATATATATATATATATATATATATATATATATATATATATATATATATATATATATATATATATATATATATATATATATATAAATATATATATATATATACATGCATACATATATATCAAAAGATTAACAGAAATCCCATGAAAAGAAATCAAGAAATTCATAGTATCACTTCATATACGGACCGACAATGTCTGCCTCGTTTCTTTTAACATTTTTAATGTCAAAAATCATATCTGAATTCATCTTTTCCTTTTACTCTAGGAACTGAATATACCCAAAGAAAAGCAAAAGCAATCACCTTTTATTAAAGTTCCTGACTTAGCGTTTTTCTTCGAGTTCGAAAATCTTGATATAAATTTAGAGATTCATTAAGAACTTTCCGAAAGAAATGCAAGTCGTATATTTAATTCATGCTGAAAGTTAAAGAAAAGATGGATTTCCTTTAGAATACACTTCATGCTCTGAATTATGGTTGTGTGAAAAAATAAATCTACGGTTGAGTCAGAAGACTGTACATGTACTCAAAGGTCGAGGATCTTTTGATAAACTGCTACCATTATATTGAAATCACAGAGAATATGTAACAGTTAGTAAAGCTGCAGGAAAATAGTGATCAAAAGAGATAATGTTCACTACAATTTGGGATTTATGTATTGCAATAAAAATGTAATCTCTCGTCCAAATTTGTATCACAAAAAATTAAAATCGAAACTATAAAAGATCATGAATTTCAACTTTCTTATTTCTATTGACGCGCTTTAGCCTGTTATTGTTTACATCTACGCAAGCTGCAAATAAAACACACACACACACGCACACACACTGTAGCAAAGTTTCGCATAATTTAG
>JAXCGZ010013471.1:62500-67500 GCA_037179515.1 Halocaridina rubra | reverse complement strand
GTTTTTGGTTTTGAAAAATACATGTGCTCAAAATACCATTTTCATAAATCAATCGTTGTTGTGTCTGACATTTATGAAATATCTCGCTTTGAAGAGAGGAAGAGATTAGGAGAATTCTGTCCAATTAATCATGTTTCATTTTTTTTAATAGGATTTCACAACTGATGGAGGGTAATTAAAAGCAGCCTTTCGTTTGCGTTTATATATATATATATATATATATATATATATATATATATATATATATATATATATATATATATATATATATATATATATATATATATATATATATATATATATATATATATATATATATATATATATATATATATATGGTTTCTCTTTAATTTATATTGTTGTCTATAGCTATCTTTTACTTTCATATATCGAGTATGTTTTCCCTCTACATCCTACATCACCGGGAATATATAGCAATATCTTGTCCGGTTTATAACGTTTTCCTACTGTGAATGACTTACATTATTTAGGTGGATGAATAACAACAAAGAAGATCGGAAACAACATTTAAAACAGGATTTTAGGGGTGCCTTCCAAAGAAGAATTGCTCATATTTTTACTTTATTTTTACTTCAAAACACACACATAAACATATATTCAAACACATAAACACAAATACATAAATAAATAAAGAACGCCGTAGCATACTGCTTAGAATACTTGATTTGGGGAGGTGAAAGATGTGCAATCAAGCCCACGGCTGGGCTTTAAGGAAAGTATTCAACCTCTATTTTCTAGCTCCAAAATGTCGGTGTATGCCCTCATAATGGGAAATAATAGTGACAAATAAAAGGTATAATATATATATATATATATATATATATAATATATATATATATATACATATACATATATATATATATATATATATATATATATATATATATATATATATATATATATATATATATATATATATGATATATATATATATATATATATATATATATATATATATATATATATATATATATATATATATATATATATATATATATATATATATATATATATATATATATATATATATATATATATATATAATGTGGAAAGTAAAGCTGGCAGGAGCGATAATAACAACTATAGACACTGAGTATAGTGTGGTGTTTCCCTAGCTCTAGTAATTAGCTGAAAGGTGCTTCTCTATTTTAACACCTCGTTGGTATAATGGGTACCACCTTAGCACATTGTTTTTCTATCACACATGCGCACTTAGAAGACTGAGGTTATTACTAGGAATACCACAACCTCTTAATTACTTCGACTTTTTCTCGGTGGCCTTTTTACAAGACGCAAGATAAGCTTACAAAATAAACATGAATTGATAAAAATCTGCCAAAATATATATACATATATAACACAACGCATAGAAAAATGATATACCTGTACGAAAAAGAGATCAAAATTTAGATACAATTAATATTTTAACATTGAAAATATTGTCGTATGACAACGAAACTTGTTGAGAACGTAGGGATGACATAGAAATATGTTTTAAGGCAAATAATGACAAACCAAATTTTTCATCATAAATTACTTTGTTAGTAAGACTGTCCGCTTCGAATTATAATCCATAGATTAATAAAAGAAAATTGTTCTTTAATCAGTATATTGCTTCACTATGTTTTTTTTCCCACATGGAAATGTATTTCCCATTTGTTGTAAGATTTTCACTTTCCTAAAATGAGAGGAATTTTATCATAGATTCTATAAGTACAGAAAACACTGGAACTTATTCAGATATAGCCAAAATCTATAGTGACAGGTACCTTACTAATAGGTAGTTTTCATTGAGTTGATAGTGACGTTAGATTACGAGAATGAGGTATAAGGAGACTGGACAAAATAGAGAGTTTGATAATGCACTGAAATTACATAAAATTAGGAGATATGGGACACCAGTCCTAATAAAGACCATGTAAGGTCACGTACATATCATAAAAGACATTGAATGTTAGATTTTACTCTTTATTCGAAAGTTTGTACAGACACTGTTGGTCTAATAACCTCACACATCAAATAATTTTTTCACTGGCTCTACTAAGCTATAGAGAAACACCACATTTTCTCTTGATTGATCCCAATTGGCTCCTGAGACAGAAGACATCTGAGTCACACTGAAATGTTGGGATTCACTTGTGTGGAAACCAGAGAATACATCTACACAGTATCCGATAAATTTCTCGAAATCATATGCTAGAAAGCTAATTGCTCGAAGTCAACTGCTCGAAATATTATTTCTCTACTATCACTTGATCGAAATACAGATTGCTCGAAAGCCGATATTCATTCTTTAAACTACCCGAAAGACAGATTGCTCGAAAGCCGATATTAAGTTAGATTAGGTTATATTAGGTTAGGTTAGGTTTTTATTTACTTACAAAAATTAGCTGTTGTTTTATGTAATGAGCCTTGTTCATCTTGGGTATTCATTTTTTATGGACTGCTTTTCGAGCAATCTGTCTTTCGATCAATTGATAGTTCGAGAAATAATTTTTCGAGCAATTAACTTTCGAGCAATTGATTTCGAAAAAATTACCTGGATTCCATCTACACAGCAACTGAGAAATGACGGTGAATACATGGTATAGTTGTAGCACTAGTGGAAGGCTGAAATCATGCTACAGATGCTGACAGAGAACTATTCGAGGTTATGACTTTTGTTGAATTTAGAAATAGATGATAAATGGCCTTTGTACTTCAGTGAAATGACCAAAGCAACGTAAAAATATGGCTCAGTCTATGTCCAGTAATGCTCTCCCCCCAAAAAAAAAAAATCATTAAAGAGACGTTACCAGTTCCGCTTATTCCCTTCAAAAAGGATTATTCTGATTTTTATTAAATCTAAAAGTTGCTTTGATTAAAATATATTTGATTTTCTTGATTTTCCTTCCCTTAATCTTATTTCGCTCAACCATTGCTGTTACTAACTCAACATACACACACATATCCATATATACACACAAATATTCAAACATATGTGTACCAAGAGGCAAATTCTCTATATAAAAAGAAAGGTATATTCTCGTTAGTATGATAGAACCTGAAACTCTTAGAAACTTTCCATCATTCTGATCGATGGTACTTCACTGGGAGCCTGAGAGAGAAAAAAAAAATGCTTTATGAGAAACTTTAAAACTCAAGTTGGTATAAAAGTTTTTCCTCGGGAGTTCTAAAGAATTCTTGACATCTTTCAGGATAAGGACACGAATGCTGATGGAGAATTTGTGATAAAATTATCTGTGAATTAAAAATTGCTAAGATTTTAATTAACCCCTTCAGATATAGTGTTTGCTATTTTTCAAGCGTATTTTAATAGTTAGCATCGCCCAAAACTTCAGGGAAAATATCTAAATGGCGCAGTTCAAAATATTACTAAATGACATACCGGAAGTTAGATACATAGTAATTTATTCATTTCTTGATATTTGTATATATTCTCAGGAGCAGTTGTAAAAAGTAGTTGTTGTGTACATGCTTATTCTCTCGTATGAGCTCGTGGATCCGTTGGCTTCATCTTCACAACTGGACTCAGGAAAACCGCTTATACTACCGTCGCTAGGAAAATCAAAATCACCTCACTAATGATGCCATAAAATGTCATACCAATGCGATTTATAACTTACTTAAAGGGGCAATATATCGTATCCAACCATTATCATTCTAAAATTCATTCCAGGAGAAATTTTAACAACCTTTTCGCTAAGATTTATATATATATATATATATATATATATATATATATATATATATATATATATATATATATATATATATATATATATATATATATATATATATATATATATATATATATATATATATATATATATATATATATATATATATTCATATATATATACATATATATATATATATATATATATATATATATATATATATATATATATATATATATATATATATATATATATATATATATATACATATATATATATATATATATATATATATATATATATATATATATATATATATATATATATATATATATATATATATATATATATATATATATATATATATATATATATATATATATATAGAAAATAAACCTTATTCTCCCATATCTCTCATATGAAAGTTACGTATTCGTTAGTTAAGCAATGGCTCGTATCATTGGACCCACTTTAATGCGCAAGTGAGTTACTTTATATCCTTAAAAGGCTCTGGTAAAAAAAAAAAAAAAAAAAAGCCCTTTGAGACCTTTTGGGGAAATAAACTTGGTATTTTTTGTGGAACCAACGTGCTTATAGGGCAAAACTTATGACTCACCATTTGTTTTAAGATTGACCAATAAATGGTATAGCTGCATTCAATATCTTGATGTTATGACTACTGCAGAGAGGAAAAGCAAAGCGTTTTCCTCTTGTTATATCAACCACTAACCATTAATGTACTAAGCGTGTGAATTAAAAAATGAATTATATATATATATATATATATATATATATATATATATATATATATATATATATATATATATATATATATATATATATATATATATATTTATATATGTATATATATATATATATATATATATATATATATATATATATATATATATATATATATATATATATATATATATATATATATATATATATATATACATATATATATATATATATATATATATATATATATATATATATATATATATATATATATATATATATATATATATATATGTAATCATATAAACACATTCACATATGTGAAAACATGAATCATATTTTGCTTCTTCGCAGGGACTCAAAAGTACGACACATAATTACTGTGCCAAGGCGCTACCAACTACACCACCGAAAGTCTGAGAAAGAAGCCAACTCAAAGCAAACTATATAAGCATTCAGTTAGAATGCGTTCCTTACTAGTATAAAAGTTAGCTTTGAGGCTGACTTCTTTCTTAGACCTTCAGTGGTGCAGTTGGTAGGTCCTTGGCATAGTAATTA
>JAXCGZ010013471.1:55000-57500 GCA_037179515.1 Halocaridina rubra | reverse complement strand
TTTTCTTTACCGTTGAGGTGTCACACTCATTTATATATATATATATATATATATATATATATATATATATATATATATATATATATATATATATATATATATATATATATCTATATATATATATATATATATATATATATATATATATATATATATATATATATATATATATATATATGTATATATATATATATATATATATATATATATATATATATATATATATATATATATATATATATATATATATATATATATATATATATATATATATATATATGAATAATTTTTTAGCCCGACCGGGACTCGAACCTAGGACTTATAATTACTAAGTCAAGGCGCTACCAACTACACACCACAGAAGGTATAAAAGGAATCCAACCTTATAGCTTATATCTGCTATACTTAGGGATGAACGCATTCTATCTGAATGCCACCATGTTCATATTACAGATTCCCAACCTCACTTGTGGCTTCATTTTAGCATTTAATTCAATTCCCAATCTCATTCGGCTCATACAATAACCAAGCAAGCACATTACCTATGTGAAAACATGAATAATTTTTTAGCCCGACCGGGACTCGAACCTAGGACTTATAATTACTAAGTCAAGGCGCTACCAACTACACACCACAGAAGGTATAAAAGGATTCCAACCTTATAGCTTATATCTGCTATACTTAGGGATGAACGCATTCTATCTGAATGCCACCATGTTCATATTACAGATTCCCAACCTGACTTGTGGCTTCATTTTAGCATTTAATTTAATTCCCAATCTCATTCGGCTCATACAATAACCAAGCAAGCACATTACATATGTGAAAGCATGAATAATTATGTAGCAATGTTAAAATGAAGAAAAGGTAATAGAGAAGGGACAAGAAGGCGGATAAAGAAATAAATTAAAAAAAAATTAAGATAGATAGAAATATACCAAAACCTCTGTGAAAAGAATTCAGACTTATGACTCAAGGGGTGTAAAGTAATGAAACATCTTTTTCCAACAATACGTCTTCAACAATCAGTGTTTGAGTCTTATTGTTCCTCGGTGCTGGTCTGAGGAAGCCGGTGATGTATTGTGAAGAATGTGAAGACTTTTTGGTGGATAAAGATATTTCTAACTTTATGGAATCGGAGCTTATTCGTCTTTTTCCAACAGAATTTTTATCAACAATGTTTATTTTACTGCTTGAAAATAGAGATTCTATGGATCCGAAAGCTCGTTTTATCAGTGTCTTAAGAAACTTCTCATGATGCATCTCTCTATAATATTTTCATTTAACAGGAAGAACTGTAAAAGTGATTATTCATTGCTTATTAAATCTAAACTATCATGATGTCTCTAGTGTCAAGCGAGTTAGGGATCAAATCATAATTTAAGTAATTTGTATAATAAATCTTTAGAAATAGCTGGTGAATAAGTAATTATATAGCGGTATTTAGATAAACCTAAATATGTGCAACAGCTCAGTTGCTCTCAATAGAATATACATAAGATGGCATAAAATCATTCATTGGTCGACCACTTACGAAACATAAAATAATTATGTGGCACTTTCCATGCAGCATGCCCTACTTTTTTGACAGAACTTTAAGTTAATTTATGCTACGTGACACGTTTAGGAAAGGTATTTTTGAATAGTCATGACTCACAAAACTGCATCTTTGTTTTAACTTAAACTGTTGATAAGATGCATAATCCCGAGGCATGCTTGTCAGCTTGCATGTAGGGTGTCACAAAAATATATTCACACTTTGAATTATTATAATTCACTCTAAAGGTTTTTTGCAAGGATGCTACTAAAATGAAGTAGGACAAGCCTTGCAAAAATAAAATGCATCTTATACTGGTACTGGAAGTGCGACAACGTTGCTAAAGCACAAAGACTTTAAAAGGATATTTCATACAGATCAACCAATGCGACTCCCATTATTTGCATCAGAGATAAGTTTGAAGCAGATGGAACAGATCAAGACGACATTAAAGGAAGTTATGGAAGACAGTGGCCGTCCACAATCCCACCTGAGAAGCAAAGCTGTAAGAAAGTATTCACATCTCCAAGAAAATCTGCTTTCCAAATGACCAGCGAGACAGGAACCCCACGCCTGAGCGTCCATCGGGGGTTCTTTAGAAATGTTTTGTAACAGTACTTGTCCTTGCCCTAAGTGAAGACGATCTTGACTAGAGAGTTAAATTCAAAAAATGTATGAAGCAATGAGGTCACATTAAAGCTAAATTATTTACTTCATCACCAAAAAATGCACCTATTACGCACCAAAGAACTCGCATGTTTAGGGTGAACAGTACATAAACTTATCAGGAGTTACAGAGTGGTGTGGATTATCAGCATTGAGTATAATTTTTTTTTTATGAGTGTGACACCGGGACAGGCAGAAACTGCCCTCATCAACAAAGGCCCGGACACGAGAAAATACTAAGACGAAGGAAAAGAAAAAAGGTTAAGGACAAGGCAGAGATGAGGTAATGTCACACAA
>JAXCGZ010013471.1:37500-40000 GCA_037179515.1 Halocaridina rubra | reverse complement strand
ATTGCACCAGCTGCCCATTAAAAACTACGGCTGAAGGTATTACGTATTCAACTACGACTGGTCCAGACAGCTCCTGGTTGAGTCTGCCTTCAGGACGGTTCTTTTCTTATGCCTACATCTACACCGAATATTCTCGTGTATTCGTTACACATCTCTTGCTATTCCATTACATCTGACATGTCAAAACACTCCCCATATCTGTTTCTTTTTCCCCTCTTTTTTTCCTCATGTTTGCTATGTACAACTTATGGTGCCCAGTACCCGGCATGGGGGGGTGCTAAGAATCTCCAGGGATCTTGTAGACTCCACTACTGGCTTGAGGGTAGACATGACTGGTGGTAGCATTGGTTCTGCCATTAAACATGCACCTCCTAATAGGACTGCTTCTTTCCCTCTTCACTATTCTAACATTCGTGGCCTAAACTTAATCTTTCCTCCTTCTCTCTGAAACCCAGCTGTTTACTCATGTTTCCACTGACCCATTTCAAATCTCTCACTATAACCGGTATTCTCGTTTTCGTTCCAAAGGTGAGGTCTTGGCCTATTACAACACTAACACTCCTATTTCAAGGCTCATGGACCTTGAATCTCCTGACTTATTCGGTGTTGATGTAGGCATAGAAAAGGAACCGTAAGTGAAGGCAGACTGAACATCAGACTGTCACGGACAGTCCTATTTAAGTCCAAAAGACCTTCCAGCTGTAGTATTGCAACAGGCGAATGGTGCCATATGGAGCAAGTTGGCCTTAAGACCACTGGGGAGATCTGATTAGATCCGATCAGATTTAATCGTCTATGGGCAGGTCATGGCCTACCGTACAACTGACAATTGATCCGATGGCGATCAAGCAGTGTTTGGTTTCCAAATCCGCAGACTCAGTCGGTTTCTTCATTACCCTTGAGATGGGGTATATAATATATTCTCTGCCTATTACTGTAATTAAACTCATGACTCCCATGAACGTCAGTAATCTAATATTTCCATATAATTACTCATCAAAGATGATAACTTAGCAGAAGCTCGGAAGCGTCTGACATCACTACTGTACCTCCCACATTCA
The DNA here is from genome assembly GCA_037179515.1 of Halocaridina rubra. Taxonomy (NCBI): domain Eukaryota; kingdom Metazoa; phylum Arthropoda; class Malacostraca; order Decapoda; family Atyidae; genus Halocaridina; species Halocaridina rubra. Next base: position 38,939 of record JAXCGZ010013471.1, on the reverse strand, counting down.
GTATATGACTCAAAAGGGCGCTAAGTTTTTTCACAATACGCACCCTAAATAACAGGTCATGGAGAGCCAAGCATTTCACAGCAGTATGCAAAGTATTTCTCTAACATAAACAGTAAAATTCTGATTATTTTTTAAATTCGCTAATTTTAGTTTTAACTGACTAAGTTCTTTACTCTCAGTTAAAATCATTCTTTATATCTAAACTACAAATGCCCTTTTTGGTGATAAAACTCTTCAGTTTCTAACCCATAAAAAGTCTAAAAATAAATACGTAGAAGCTTATTTAAGCTATTCCTTCAAGTTGCTAATATCTCTCTCTAAGTTATATATATATATATATATATATATATATATATATATATATATATATATATATATATATATATATATATATATATATATATATATATATATATATATATATATATATATATATATATATATATATATATATATATATATATATATATATATATATATATATATATATATATATATATATATATATATATATAGATACATATATATATATATATATATATATATATATATATATATATATATATATATATATATATATATATATATATATATATATATGTATATATAAAGCATTACTTGTATATTTAGTATCAGCTTATATATATAAAAAAAAAAATAGGTAACTTTCAAACATCTTTTATAATGTACTTTCCCAGACTTTTATAGCTTCATCTAGTTTTGTTTCTCATTTTCTGAGTACAGCAAGCTAACATAATATAAAGAAATACTCACTGAAATTAAAAAAGTCTGAATAAAAAATATCGCCTGTTACAGAGTACCTTTTTGCTATCTTTTTTTTTTCACGTCCCTTGCCTCGTGCGGAAATAATTGTTGTGACTCCTATGCAGTCAAAGCAACACTCCAGCTGTTAAATGAAAACAATTCGAAGCTCAAATGTAAAAGGATTCTCCTGCAGTTCCAAAACTTCTATACATAAATACGATTAGAAAACTTTTTTTTTTGTCATTTCCTATCATTCTTATTTCTCTTTACGTCCTTAGTCCCCTCTACTCTAATTCTATCTTCATATTTAGTATGAAAAAATAAAAGCAACAAATATTTCAAAATATTTCTTTCTTTAATTTATGATTATGACACCAGGACGGGACGAAAAAAATAAATATGCTAAACAGCCCTCATCGGGCCTGGGCACGAAGAATACATAAAGTGAAACAGACATGGAGAGTGTAATGACTTGTCAGATGTAAAGGGATAGTAAGAGATGTGTAATAAAATCCAAGAATATTCAATGTAGATTTAGGCATAGAAAGAGAACCGTAACTGAAGGAAGACTTAACATTGAACTGTCCTTGACAGTCCTATTTAGGTTCAAAAACTCTTCAGCTGTAGTATCACAACGGGCGACTTGTGCCATGAGCCAGTCTTCAGTCCCCCCT
>JAXCGZ010013471.1:5000-7500 GCA_037179515.1 Halocaridina rubra | reverse complement strand
ATAAAAATAACTAAAAATCCATGAAAATTCCTAAAAAATCCAAAAAATCTAAAAATACCTAAAAATCACAAAAAAATAGAAATTAATAAAAATATATATATAAATATCCTAAAATCTCTAAAAATCACTAAAGTTCACTAAAATCCTAAGAAAATCTAATAATCATTAAAAGTCCATAAAAATCTCTAAAAATTTCAAAAAATCCCTAGAACTCATTAAATATTAAGGATTTTTTAGAGATTTTTATTTAGAAATTTTTATTGGTTTTTATAAATTTTAAGGATTTTTAGAAAAATTTAGGAATTTTTCGTTATTTACAGGGATTTTTCAGCAATTTTAGACAATTTTAGGGATTATTAGTTGAATTTAGCGATTTTAAGAGCTTTTTACCATTTTTTTATAGGTCTTTAAGGATTTCTAGAGATTTTAAGGTATTTTTAGTGAATTTTAGGGATATTTAGAGATTTTTAAAGATTTTTATGGATTTTGTTAGGAATTTTTATGCATTTTTGGTAATATCTAATGATTTTTAGAGATTTTTATGGATTTTTTCGAATTTTAATTTATTTCTAGTGATTTTAAGTAATTTTTAGAGATGTGTATGGATTTTTTAATGATTTCTATGGAATATTAATGAATTTTTATGGATTATTGGGGAATTTTAGGAATTTTTATTGATTTTTAGGGATTTTTCAGGGAAATTTTATGGATTTTTAGGGATTTTTATAGATTTTAAAGAATTTTTCGAATTTTTCGGGATTTGTAGGGATTATTATGGATTTTAATGTTTTTTTTTAACGATTTTTAGCGATTTATTGGGATTTTTAATGAGTTCTAGGGATTTTTTGAGATTTTTAGAGATTTTTATGGACTTTTAATGATTATTAGATTTTCTTAGGATTTTAGTGAATTTTAGTGATTTTTAGAGATTTTAGGATATTTATATATATATTTTTTATTAATTTCTATGTTTTTTGTGATTTTTAGGGATTTTTAGATTTTTTGGATTTTTTAGGAATTTTCATGGATTTTTAGTTATTTTTATTGATCTTATGAGATTTTAACCTAACCTAACCTAACCTAACCTAACCTAACTTAACCTAACCTAACCTAACCTAACCTAACCTAACCTAACTTAACCTAGCCTAACCTAACCTAACCTAACTTAATCTAACCTAACCTAACCTAACCTAACTTAACCTAGCCTAACCTAACTTAACCTAACCTAACCTAACCTAACCTAACCTAACCTAACCTAACTTAACCTAACCTAACCTAACCTAACCTAACTTAACCTAACCTAGCCTAACCTAACTTAACCTAACCTAACCAAACCTAACCTAACCTAACCTAACTTAACCTAACCTAACCTAACCTAACCTAACTTAACCTAACCTAACCTAACCTAACCTAACCAAACTTAACCTAACCTAACCTAACCTAACCTAACCTAACCTAACCTAACCTAACCTAACCTAACCTAACCTAACCTAACCTAACCTAACCTAACCTAACCTAACCTAACCTAACCTAACCTAACCTAACCTAACCTAACCTAACCTAACCTAACCTAACCTAACCTAACCTAACCTAACCTAACCTAACCTAACCTAACCTAACCTAACCTAACCTAACCTAACCTAACCTAACCTAACCTAACCTAACCTAACCTAACCTAACCTAACCTAACCTAACCTAACCTAACCTAACCTAACCTAACCTAACCTAACCTAACCTAACCTAACCTAACCTAACCTAACCTAACCTAACCTAACCTAACCTAACCTAACCTAACCTAACCTAACCTAACCTAACCTAACCTAACCTAACCTAACCTAACCTAACCTAACCTAACCTAACCTAACCTAACCTAACCTAACCTAACCTAACCTAACCTAACCTAACCTAACCTAACCTAACCTAACCTAACCTAACCTAACCTAACCTAACCTAACCTAACCTAACCTAACCTAACCTAACCTAACCTAACCTAACCTAACCTAACCTAACCTAACCTAACCTAACCTAACCTAACCTAACCTAACCTAACCTAACCTAACCTAACCTAACCTAACCTAACCTAACCTAACCTAACCTAACCTAACCTAACCTAACCTAACCTAACCTAACCTAACCTAACCTAACCTAACCTAACCTAACCTAACCTAACCTAACCTAACCTAACCTAACCTAACCTAACCTAACCTAACCTAACCTAACCTAACCTAACCTAACCTAACCTAACCTAACCTAACCTAACCTAACCTAACCTAACCTAACCTAACCTAACCTAACCTAACCTAACCTAACCTAACCTAACCTAACCTAACCTAACCTAACCTAACCTAACCTAACCTAACCTAACCTAACCTAACCTAACCTAACCTAACCTAACCTAACCTAACCTAACCTAACCTAACCTAACCTAACCTAACCTAACCTAACCTAACCTAACCTAACCTAACCTAACCTAACCTAACCTAACCTAACCTAACCTAAC
>JAXCGZ010013470.1:25000-95199 GCA_037179515.1 Halocaridina rubra | reverse complement strand
ATCCTTTCACATCTGACAGGTCATTACACTCTCCATCTCTGTTTCTCTTTATGTACTCTTCGTACCCTCTGCATTACTTTCATGATGTCTGTTCCAATAATTCTCCTTAGATCTTATTATTATTATTATTATCATCATCATCATCATCATCATCATCATCATTATTACGAATTTGTAATTAAACCATTATATTTACAATAAATAATGTAGTTTTGGTTGGATGAACAAGAGTTAATTAAAGATCTCTCTCTCTCCAACATTCTGTTCTACCCAACCCCCTCTCTTTGTCCCAACAAACTTGGGAGGGGCACTGTACACAGTTATTAAAGTAAATAAACCAACAGATGTACAAACAATGATGAGCCCTTAATAATAATAATACTAATAATAATTATAATAATCTCCACAATCATCATCAAAGGAAAATTATTATCGCCAGTAATAATAATAATAATAATAATAATAAGATCTAAGGTGAATTATTGGAATAGACATTATGAAAGTAATGCAGAGGTATATTAAAACCCAGCAGAGAGCTGGATATTCATTACACCTCTTTTATAAGCCCTTCACATCTGACAGGTCATTACACTCTCCAACTCTGTTTCTCTTTACATCCTGATAAAGGCTGTCTTATTTTATCATTTTTTTGCCCATCCTGGTGTCACAATAATTTTTTTTTTTTTTCCAAAAAAAAATCCTCGATGCACTGAATCCTCAATATGTGAACTGCAAAATAGCGAGGGATTACTGTATATATATATATATATATATATATATATATATATATATATATATATATATATATATATATATATATATATATATATATATATATATATATATATATATATATATATATATATATATATATATATATATATAGGTACCTTTATTTTTAGCTATATGGATTTCTTGTAAGTGATTTTCAGCATCTTCACTGGATTGTATCTTGTATAATTTATGTTAATTGATTTCCTTCAGTTATCTTTATATTTTTTATATTTGCAGGACAATCTGTTCCACTGGCTAACATTAGTTTGGGTTCTATTCCAATCAATCTGCCCATGCAAGGAGAGGGACACTCTCGAGCCATCAGTCCACCAGCAGCTTCCCCTGGTTCCTTTACAGCAAACACTTCTACTCACAGTAGCAGACAGGTAAGAGAGAATAGGTATTCAATGAGGTATGGGATCTTTTTAAAGAAGAAGAAACCCTGAGGGTTCTATGGTTGCTCATATTTACAAGGCAAGTCAACAGCTCTACCCTAACCTATTTATGAGGACATTAACTTTACTTAGGGTTTTGGGGATTACTCATCCTTACAAGTTCAGAAGTATGTGAATGTGTTTTAGTAGCTTGCCAAAGAGTTTTATTTCAAAAGTAATATGTTCTAAAATTAAAGCCTCAGAAAATATTGTAATATTTATTTGGATGTCATTCTAGGTTATAGGTGGTAGCAGCAGCGTTGGAGGAGGAAACTTTCCCGTGAATAGCGCTCTCATGATCGGTGACTACGTAACACCCGGATCCATAGTGTTGCCTACGCAAGGCATTCAACTTGGCAGTCACTCGGGGGTAGTTGGGTCAGATCGGTCTTTATCCCAGTGACCATCATTTCAGCTGGAATCCAGCTTTTTTGGTAAACTCGCTCTTTCTTGATGCTATAAACAGTGGTGGATCTTGTCCCTCTTAATTTATCTCGTTCTGCATGCATGCAACTTGTAGTGGTGTAATATAGAGTTTTTTGAGCCACTCTGTCTGTCTGTATGCAGTTTCAATGTACAAAACAAGTGAAAGTATGATCTCTTTGACATATAAGAGAACATTAGCAGTGCTGAATTTTGTGACAATGACTTGTCAACTTTTGTAATTAAAAGATTCTAGAGGTTGTAATAGAAATTGTATTAGTTACTATCATTATTATAGTTCTTGGTATCAGCATTGTGTGGATTGATTAATACAAGTATGAAATTCGTCATTATGATTTAGGTACTTCCCGTACTTAAATTAGAGGACCTTTAGTGAATAAGTAATTTTTAAACTATTTTTTCCTGTTAGGGAGAAATACACAGGACCTTGACGGTTCTACTTAATCCTTCATTTTTTGAAGGGCTATTGTTAGTAAGTATTTTTTCTTGCAAATTGTTGCATAATGTGCACAGAAATAACTCATGCCCTTTTTTTGTTAGATATGTTTTATACTCAGGTTTTTTGAAGGAAAGAAGCAGCTTTCAGGTTTTAAAACTCAAAACCTGCATCAAGCATTGTGCATTATTTTAGCACTTTGAATTGCGTTGTGTTAATTTTCGAAAGAATTTGATATTACATTGTATTTTTTTCTTCAAAATACAATGCTTGTGAATTATGCAAATATCATTCACTCCAACATGCAATGCCCAATTACTTGTTATCATGCATATGGTTTCATTGTACAGTAACTTCAAAACACAGTGCTCTGAGTATAGTGTTCCATCCATGAAAGGAATATAAGTATAGTGTTCCATCCATGAAAGGAATATTCAATATATTTTCACGTATGTAATGACTAGTGTTGTGAATAAGTTATAATTGTTTTCATTTTCAATAGAGAAACATCAAGTGGATTAAATTTGTCTTGCAATTGACTTGAGATCCCTTTTGACATGTAGTGAGGTCTCTTTTTGAGAACTTGTGATTAGCTCTAACTGATAATACTGTGGTAGAGGCACATATATTACATTCTTTTGTCTATTAAAAGACGGAATTCGTTCATTCATTGTCCTAGTATTTCCGCTGGTGTACTCGTTTAACAGGCTGAGTTGGAGAGGCAAAATGGCAAATATCACTATTGTCCCTTCTCTATATCCAGTACAAGTAGTTTAGAATGTGGCTAAATCTTCATTGATATGGCGTGGCAGTGCTGAGGAATTATTAATATCTGCAAGAGCTGCCCAAACACATTCTGGTACTTCAATTTAAAAAGGCTGCCCAATAATGTAAACAACTGCACAAAGCAGATGCACTTGACTATTTTTAGTATACATGAAAACACCAGTGATCAGTAGTTTTGACAAATTTTTAGAGAGGGAGAATATAGTTTTTAGTTCAACTTGATATGGCAGTATTCTTTTAAAAGAGATTGCTGTGTTTTGTGTTTTGCAGCATAATCTCATAGCATCCAGTTTAGTGAAGACAGCTGAAACAAATACTCATTTTACAAAAATAGATTAATCTTTTTTTATGTGTATTCAACTCTATAGTGAAATGAATATTAATTGCATTTGCATATAGCTATTATTATTTTATATAAATTTTTCTTTAAAAAATCATCTTTATTCTGGTTTGAAGTTTGAGTTTGATTTTTTAACATATTCTTCATTTATATCTTATGTAAATACAGAGTTGGTAAAACATTTTGGTCCATCTATATAATATTATATTGAAAGAATCAAGGAGATATTTGAAAGACAAGGAGATAGGAGTATAAAGCTTAAGTTTGAAATTCGTATACAATTAACTATGTAACTACTGTAATTATGATACCTCCTTAACTTTATCGTACCTACGGAGCATATATTGCTTTAGAAGGGTCATGTCTACCCCATTGTTAATTTTATGCTTTCAGCTACTTTCTTTTTAGCTCTTTACAATGAAATTCTTTAAGTTCAACTGTACTTTCTGCATTAGTAATATTAATATATTACTGGTTCATTTTTTGTTTCTCTACAATGGTGTCTTCAGATTGCTTTTCAGTTATTAATTTTTCATGGTACAGTTTTGAGATATTTGCTTTAATAAAGTTTTTAGGTTGTTAATGCTATTTTGGTGGAAATGATGAAATAAATATTGGTACTCATATTTAATTTCTGTTTTCATAAGTTATTATATTGTGTTTATGAGAAGTAGCTTGTGAATCTTATTTTATAAGATTCAGTAATGGTAAACCAAAGTATAGATAAATCAGATCGAATTTAAAACAATGTATTGAACACCTTAGGATATATATATATATATATATATATATATATATATATATATATATATATATATATATATATATATATATATATATAATATATATATATATATAATATATATATATATATATATATATATAATCAAATAAGCACATTACATATGTGAAAACATGAATAATTTTTTACCCCGACCGGGACTCGAACCTAGGACTTATAATAACTAGTTGGTAGCACCTTGACTTAGTAATTATAAGTCCTAGGTTCGAGTCCCGGTCGGGGTAAAAAAATGATTCATATATATATATATATATATATATATATATATATATATATATATATATATATATATATATATATACATACAGTATACCTAGTTCTCAGAATAAGGCGAAGATAGGTTCTCAGAAGTGACGGGTAAATGGAAAATCGCGTGAAAAAACTAGTCGTTTTCTATAGGAAACAATGATAAAGGGCATAGATACGTTCCACAACCTCACATAGACACACTATGCCAAAGATATAAGAATTACTTTGCGACAATCCCCACCACCACCCTGCAATGCCCCATTTCAGGCGAAGCATTACACATTTTAGAGAGTACAATAATTTGTATATTATAATTATTTCAGAAAAAAAACAGGGCAGAATTATCTAATTTGATGACTTAAGACATACAGTTTCATGTAATTGTCTAAGCAGATTACGTCTCTGTATTACATCTCAGTTTCACAAAATTATCTAAATAGATTATTGCTCTTTATTACATCTCAAAATTTAGATAGATTACTTCTCTGTATTGCATATAAAATTTTTACATAATTATCTAAAGTATTACATATCAGATTTGCACATAATTATCTAAATGTATAACATATAAAATTTTCACATAATTATCTAAATGTATTACATATAAAAAACCTCATATAACTTCCTAGATGTATTATATATCAAAATTTCACACAATTATCTAAATGTATTATATATCAAAAATTTCATTTTTTTTAAATGTATTACATATAAAAAAATTCACATAATTATCTAGATATATTATATATCAAAACTTCACACAATTATCTAATTGTATTTCGAAAATTTCACATAATTTTCTAAATGTATTACATATCAAAATTTCCCTATGCTCTTAATACTTACTAAAGTTTCCTGACAAATATTTTATTGTCATGGGTACACTCAATATATATATATATATATATATATATATATATATATATATATATATATATATATATATATATATATATATATATATATATATATATATATATATATATATATAGAACAAGATAAACAAAAGAAAAATATGTTTTCACAACGAGCATTCTACTAAAAGAATTAAAAAAAATATATTAAAATTAAGTATTCACAATTACAATATATAGCTACAAATGAATGACAAAATGACTATTAATTATTTCAGTAAAGAGAAGTTAAACATTTATATCTAAAAAAAAACTATTCAAAAATATACTTCAATAGTAAAGAGAAAATAATTAAAAATGGTTATAATACCCAATTACAGGTAATATAAAATACAGTTTGTGAGTGACAAATATCTAAAAATGTTCATCAAATAAAAAAACGATGATCATAGTACTAAATCAAAATACAAGCACTATTTATGAATGACAATTATCTGAATTAATAACATTTACTCTATTAAACCTAGGGTAAATAGTTTCTCTTATATCTATATATTACTTCTATGGGTGGCATTGAGGCTTTCTTAACTTAAATCTTATAATCCATATAAAAAAAAAATGTTCAGGCTTGGTAGCTGAAAAGAAGTTATTTTCCTTTGGGGCATGTCTCTCTCTCTTTCATATATTTTTTTTATTTTTATGAGGGATTTTTCATCTCCCATTTTCATTCCCACATTCCCTTTGTCCCAATATGGAGTCCCTTTATTTGGGATATTGCTAGGTATTGGGCCGTCCCCACACCAATTTCCATCATCCCCTCACTTCCACGCTGCAAGATAGGTCCGAGTTGTAGCTACAAACCACAAATCCTGCTTCTGGAGACCGGCTGGACAGCAGGAGGGAGCCGATATATCTGTCATGAGCCTCTCCCGCCCGCTTTTTACGAATCTCGAGGTGGTCCTAGGACCCTTTTACCTCTCACGTTACCTATCCCCCAGAGGTGGATCTCCCTCTCAAACTCAAATTCTGCAATTAGAATAGCCTGGATTAGATTCTAGGGCCAGAAAATAGGGCCTAATGTCGCTATTACAAGTGCAGGAGAATAGATATCACCTCTGGGTACAAACAATGGGCATATGTAAGCACTGAAAGGGTATACTGCACCTCCTTGCATCTGCAGGAGCTTGCAATCTATCCAGTGGGTAAAAGGGACTGGTATGTGAAAAAATTTTGATATTACAGGTCGGGGCTGCCTGGAAATAGGGTGGTAGTTGTATGTGTCTACACCATTAGATCATTATTCCAAGATACTTGGGACGTAGCTGAGTAACTAATACATAACATTAGTATACTATAGATATCAAAAAGAAAGTCATGAAATGCTGAGAACAGCCACTAAAGAAGTACTCTTATTAACAGTGACTAGAGTAACAAAAGTATGAATTCAAAATAAATATGATGATAATTCTGTTACTACTGATAGTACTAAGGAAATAAAAATGAGCAAGAAGGGCAGTGGATTGATAGCAACAACAACAGCCAATGTAACAATGCTAAAAATAATAATACTAAATCAAGAATAACAGTGAAAATACAAGTGATATTGGCATTTTGAGGCAAGAACAAAGTTATGTACTTATATTTCATAATAACGCTTATTTTAAATCCATTTCTTATGGTCTTTCTTTTTTAATATTTCGAATTCCTGCTGTCATAATGTATATAGTATCATAGTCACCAACCTTCTTGTTACTCAATTTGTCAGTGGGAGCTAAGATTTTTTTTAAAGACTGTTGAAATATGTGGAAGACAAATTCTCTGTTACCATTCAATTCCAATTCTGTCTTATCAGTACAATTTTGACATGTAAAATCTCATAATAAACAATAGAGCTAGGTCACATTTATCATCTAGCAATTTTGCAAAAGAAATCAACAATCAAAGTACTCCGTTAACATACAGAAACAACATCCTTCAGTACAGAATATTCTATATGTTAGTTAAGCATCAGAGTAGCGTAAATGTTACACAAGCTTCCAGAAACAAAAGTGCAGTTTCATTGGCTCTGCCACCTTCATTACAAAGGGGAATGTGGCAGTAAAAGAGGCTGTGAAGGTGTTAGCACTGGAAAACATACAAACGGTTGACTATTAAGGGAGACTTGAAGAAAATAATGCTAGGGTTGTTGACCTGATAAGAAAGCTTGGAGTAGTTTGTGGTCCTGAGGATATTGTAAACATTCACCAACTAGGTAAGCATTCGAGGGAGGGAAAGCAAAGACCAACAAAAGTAACCTTTGAGAGAGGGGACACATGTAGAGAAATACTGATGAGGAAAAAAAATCTAATAGACCTTCAAGAATTCAAAGAAGTGTTCATTAGACAATACAGAACACAAGAAGAGATGGAAAGGATAAAAAAAACTTGTTGCAAGAGGCTAGAAGGTTAAATGAGGAAAGAAATGAAGAAGAGAAGAAAAATTTTCATTTCAGAGTTCTTCCAGACAAAGGGGAGATAAAGAAGATAATGACAGAAGATCCGGGGATGGGGCCTCATTAAGATTGTTATACACAAATGCTGATGGATTAGCTGGTAAGGCAGTGGAATTTAAAGATAGGATTCACAACAGTAAGGCAGATATAGTAACAGTTACAGAGACTAAGTTGAGTGAGGACATAAACAGTGTCACAGTTTTTTCTAAGGGCTTCAGAATATTAAGGGTTGAAATATCTGAGAGGACTGGTGGAGGGATAGCACTGCTCATAAGTGAAAGGATTTAGGTTAAAGAAATAAACTTGGCTAAAGAAAGTGACTTCAAGGACTTTCTTATTGCTGGCATAAATACTGTGTCAGAGAGCATTATAATAACTGTTGTATATAACCCACCAAGGAACCAACATACACTAGAAGTTTATGAGGAAAGTCATATAGGTACTATTGGTGTTATGATATAAGTGATCTAATCCTTTATTGATAATAAGGTTATTCCCTTTATCGCACCTCTTTTGTTTTCATTGTACTTCTACCTATTTGGTTTCTAATGTTTATATTGATTGAGCCGACCGGCACACATCTTGCAACAATAAACTGGAAGCCATGATATACGCTCATTATTAATACAAACCTTTACATTTGGCGACGAGTAAACCCTTCATGGATATGGGAAACCTCTTGAGTTTGGTTATATTACTGGCTTAAATAGATTCGCCTTGCAAGATTTCTGGTAGGTGCCAAATGTTTTGTTTGCCGACGCCAGGATTAGGCTACCATGGTTATGCCTAATTGGATCCTGGATTGATGCTGCGTGATTCACCTCGACTAGGCTAGTGTTGGATTTAAGCCTAGGTGCCCTGTATGATGTTGCTGCAGTTTTGGGCGCATGTTTCTTCAAGCCTAGCATACGTTTTTGCTACCCTAGCATATCGAATTGTCGGTTGTTTGGGTGCTACATTAGCCTAAGTGTTTGTGGATACTGGTAATATTACAGAATAGGTCCGCAATGTCGTCGTCGTTGAATCAGATTAGAATTGATTGTTTTAATCCATCGAAAATTTCCTTGGAATTATGGCTAAGCCTATTAGAGGCACATTTTAGTCATTTAAATGTCACTGAGGCTGACGAGAAAAAAAATCTCCTGCTTGTGTCATTGGGTACTGATGTTTTTAGTGTTTTAGGCAATCTTTGTGCTCCTGATTTGCCCCACACAAAGTCTTATGCAGACTTGGTTCAGTTATTGAAAGGTCATTTTATTGTTACGCCTTCTTATCACAGAAGTTTGCTAGCCTTCCAGCAAAGAAAAAAAAGGAAGGATGAGAGTGTAAAAGAATTGTATGCTGATTTAAAGGCTCCAGCAAAGCATTGTAATTTTGGCAACCAATTTGATGGTAGAGTAAGAGATCAGTTATTTATGGCTGTAGATGCTGAAGTTTATTTTTCAAATATAGTGGCTCTCAACATAGATCTCCAAGCAATGACCTCTCAGGCTATTTTGGAGAGAATTTTGAACATGGAAAAAGCATTTGTAAGTGAGAAAGATGAGGTTCAGTCACAGGTTCAGATTGATTTGAAGAATGCATATTTGCAAATACCTGTTGAAGAACAAAGTCAAGAGTTTTTAGTTATTAATACACACAAAGGAATGTATAAATACAAGAGGTTGCCCTTTGGCTTGTCCTCTTCTCCTGGTATTTTTCAAAGATTTATTTCACAGATCTTATGTAATATTGATGGTGTTGCTGCATATATGGATGATATAGTTGTCAGTGGTGAAACTAAAGATGAGCATGATGAGAGACTCAAGAAAGTTTTAAATGTGTTGCAATCTCATAATGTACAGATAAATAAGAGTAAAACAGTTTTAAATATGGAATGTATTGAATATTTAGGTTACTGTATATCAAGTGAAGGAATAAAACCATCCCCAAAGAAGGTTAAAGCAATTTTGGATGCTCCTTGTCCTACCTCAGTAGCAGAGGTCCACTCATTTTTAGGGATGATTACATTTTACTGTAGATTTATTAAGAATTTTTCAACTAAATCAGCTCCATTGTATGATTTACTGAAAAAAGGTGCCAAGTTTGAATGGACAAAGATTGAACAGAATGCATTTAAATGTCTTAAACAAGATTTTGTAGACTCTAAAGTATTAGTAAATTTTGATGGGTCATATCCCTTGATTGTAGAAGTTGATGCTTCACCTGTTGGTGTAGGATGTGTGTTATTGCAAAAGGTCAATGGAGTAGAAAGACCTATTTATTTTGCAAGTAAGAAATTGAGTAGTGCTGAGATGAAATATTCACAGTTGGATAAAGAAGGATTGTCTTTGATTTTCGCTGTCAAAAGATTTAGATATTTTCTTTTGGGTAGAAAATTTATGGCCAGAACGGACCATAAACCACTTTTAGGATTGTTTGGTAAAGATAAGCCAATTCCTCAGAATGCCAATTCTAGGATACAAAGATGGGCTTTGTTACTTTCTCAATATGACTTTGATCTAGTGCATAAACCTGGAAAGGAAAATGTTATTGCCGATGCACTTAGCCGTCTTCCAGTAGAAGATGAAATTCAGTCTGGGATTCCTGCTGAGTATGTAAGATTAGTGGAATTGCTTGATTTTGATGAAATTTCTTATAAGGTAATTAGACAATATAATAAGAAAGATAAAGTGATGTCTCAGTTAATTAATTGTCTAAGATTTGGTTGGTCTAAAGAAAATAATTTGTTACTCATGGAATATGGTAATGTTAAAGATGAATTGTCTCTTCATAATGATGTAGTGTTATACAGGAATCGTATTGTAATACCTGTAGAGTTGAGGTGTAAGATATTGACTCATTTACATAATGGTCATAATGGAATAAATGCCATGAAAGCAGAGGCTAGGAAATGGGTTTGGTGGCCAAAGATTGACCAAGACCTTGCAGAGATGACAAAGAATTGTAATATTTGTTTTAAGAATTATAAACAACCACCAGCTAATACTTTGTCATGGCCTAATACGGGAAAACCATGGTCTAGGGTCCATATGGACTATGCAGGTCCTATTGATGGTAAATATTTTCTAATTGTCATTGATTCTTATAGTAAGTTCTTAGATATACAGTTCTCTAGTTCTGCAACATCTGGTGTCACTATAAATCACCTAAGGAAAGTATTTTCTAATTTTGGCTTGCCAGACATGATAGTGTCAGATAATGCTCCTAATTTTGTATCACAGGAAATGAAGGTGTTTTTGCAAAAGAATGGTATAAAACATGTTTGTCCTGCCCCTTATCATCCAGCCTCTAATGGTCTTGCAGAAAGAGCTGTAAGGACATTTAAGGAGGGTTTAAGGAAATTTAAAGAGGGAGATTATACTACTAGAGTTTGTCGTTTTCTTTATAACTATAGAAGAACTGTACATTCTGCTACAGGAAAAGCTCCTGCAGAGATTATGTTTAATAGAAATTTCAGAGGTACTGTAGATGTAAAGCTGAAAGAAAGTAAAGAATGTAATGATAGTCTTTCAAATGAAGAAAACATGTACAAAGTTGATGATGCTGTGTTTGCACGTAACTATGGTAAAGGTCCACTATGGGTGGAAGGTAGAATTGTAGAAGTATTAGGTTTAAGAAATTATAAAGTGCAAGTACATTGTTCAGGGAATATGATATGGAAAAGACATTCTGATCAATTGATGCATAGATATTTTGGAGATTTCAATCAGTCTAATAATGAAATGTTGAATAATGATTATGATAATCCTGTTGTAAGTGAAATTGAAGCTGATAATCCTGTTGTAACAAGTGTTCCTAGTGAATTAACAACCAATTCTAATATTATAGAAACAAATGGTGTACTTTCAAAAGATGTTATTAATGTACCTTCAAGAGATGTAAGTAATAGTGCATGTGATGAGTTACCTATACAGACTCCAGTAGTGAGAAGGTCTCAGAGAAATATCAAGCCCCCTGATCGTCTTAATTTGTAAATAGTGTTTTGAACTCCTTATATAGAATTTTCATGTGTGCCTTGTTTTAAGAAGTTGATGACTTATTTTTTATATGTGATGTATTGCAAATTCTAGGGGAAAGGAATGTTATGATATAAGTGATCTAATCCTTTATTGATAATAAGGTTATTCCCTTTATCGCACCTCTTTTGTTTTCATTGTACTTCTACCTATTTGGTTTCTAATGTTTATATTGATTGAGCCGACCGGCACACATCTTGCAACAATAAACTGGAAGCCATGATATACGCTCATTATTAATACAAACCTTTACAATTGGAGTCATAAACTCAGTTGTTAACATGACACAGGAGAGAAAATGTAGGATTTTGATTATGGGAGATTTTAATCATAAAGAGATAGATTGGATAAATCTTGACCCACACAGTGGTGAGGACTCATTCGGGACAAGATTCCTAGATTGTGTAAAATGGAATTTCCTACACCAACATGTACTGGAGCCAACGAGGGCCAGGGGTGGGGATGAGTCATCACTACTTGATCTAGTATTCACAGATAATGTGTTGGATATTGAAAAAATTGAGTATGAGCCACCAATTGGAAAGAGTGACCACGGTGTGTTGTTGATGGAGTATATCATTGAAGATGTTCTGCCTGAGAGTAAAGGCACTGAGGACATGAGGAGGAACTATCTGAAAGGAGACTGCATCAGAGTGAATGAGCGTTTTGCAGTTATTGACTGGAGGACCTTATTTTGCAACAAATCTGTACAAGAAATGTACGACATCTTTCGTGAGAAATATAGAAAGATAGTAGATTGCTGCATACCTGTCACCAAAGTAGGTGTAATTCATGCCAGAAAGAAATGGTTTGATAATGAGTGTAAACGAGCTAAGGAGTGGAGAGACAAATGCTGGAAAAGGTATAGGAGGAGAAAAAACATAAATGCCTGGCAAACTTACAAAAGAACAAGAAATGATTACCTAAGTAAAAGAAGAGAGGCAGAGAGAGACTATGAAAGTGACATCACCAGAAAGGCTAAAGAAAATCCCAAGCTTTTCCACAGCTTTATCAGAGGAAAACCGAAGGCAAAAGAACAGGTTTTAAGGCTTAAGAGAGCGGATGGAAGCATCACTGAGACGAATGAAGAGATCTGCAAAGAATTGAACAAGGAGTTTCAGTCAGTATTTACAGTAGAAAATACCCCACCCCCTCAGACTGAAGAGATAAAAGCTCATGGACCGGTATTAGAGAACATCAACCTTTCAGCCACAGAGGTATGCAAAGCGCTGATGGAGTCAGATGTCCATAAAGCTACAGGTCCTGATGATTTATCCCCTCATGTACTTAAAATATGCACAAACTCAATATCAGTGGCACTAAGTATCATATTTTAAAAGTCACTGGAGTCAGGGGAGATTCCAAGATGTTGGAAGAAAGCGAACATGATACCTATCTTCAAAAAGGGAAGAAGGGATATGGCTCTAAACTATAGACCAGTGTCCTTGACCAGCATAGTTTGAAAAGTTATGGAGAAACTACTAAGGAAACATATCTCTCTTCACTTGGAATCCTTCAATTTTTTCTCAGTGAGACAACATGGCTTCAGAGAAGGTAGATCAACAGTAACAAACCTATTAGAATTTTATGATGAGGTAAGCCGAATCTTACAGGAAAGAGAGGGCTGGGCAGATTGCATATTCCTAGACTTCCAGAAAGCATTTGACACTGTCCCACAAGGGAGACTTATTAAGAAGCTGCAAGCAATGGCTAGAATAGGTGGAAATGTTTTGAAATGGATAAAAACTTACTTAGAAGGAAGGGAACAGAGGGTTAGAGTAAGACTCTCAGTGTCTGAACGGAGAAGAGTTAGTACTGGAGTTCCACGGGGTTCAGTTTTAAGACCACTTTTGTTCCTTGTATATGTAAATGACCTGCCAGAGTCTGTAAATTCATTCATGAATAGGTTTGCAGATGATGCAAAGATTGTGAAGAAAGTAAGAAACGAGAACAATGGTAGAGAACTTCAGGAAGATCTAAATAGTCTGCATGAGTGGTCAGGAAAATGGCTAATGAAATTCAATACTTCAAAATGTAAGGTAATGACAATGGGTACAAGTGCAAGAAGGCCCAAGTTTGACTACTCGGTGGCTGGAGTACAACTTCAAGAGACAGAAAATGAGAGAGATCTATGATTAAACATACTGGCAGATTTGTCTCCAGAAATACATATAAATGGCATAGTAAGGGCAGCATATGCATTCTTATCAAATGTAAGGGTAGCCTTCAGGCACATGGACAAGGAAATGTTCAGAAATATTTATGTAACCTATGTGAGGCCAAAACTCGAATATGCAGCCCCCTTTTGGAATCCGCACTTGAAAAAGCACGTAGCTAAGCTTGAAAAAGTTCAAAGACATGCCACGAAACTGGTGCCAGAAATACGCAATCTCAGTTATGATGAGAGGCTGAGGGAATTAGACTTACCATCACTCGAAGCTAGAAGAGTGAGGGGGGATATGGTGACAGTCTTTAAATTCCTTCATGGTTATGATAGAGTGGATAGGGATTGATATTTTGACATGGCAGGCTCTAGAACTAGAGGTCATAGTTTGAAGCTTGGTAAGAAAACTTCTTTGCAGGATGTAAGGAAATACTTTTTCAGTGTAAGAGTAGTTGATAATTGGAATTCGCTAAGCGAGGAGGTAGATAATGCTATCTCAATCAATAGTTTTAAGGACAGGTATGATAAATATCACAAAGTAGAAAATGGAACCGATCAGGAGACGGGAAGATACGAGCTTTGGGCTCTTTCCCGTAAACACAGTTAGGTAATCACATACATACAAACATACATACATACATATACATGGCCTCACACTCCCTTGTCAGTGGGTGCCGAGCCAAGAAACATGCATTCACCACATTTAACACATACTTCAACTCCTCCTATACTCAATCTTCCTCCACTCATTCCTATCTCTTGCATTCTCTCTTCCATGCTTCACTGACATTCCACGTTTATTCAATGCCCTTTTCACGCCATCCATCCATATCATACTAGGTCTTCTTCTTGGCCTGACTTCAATAACTTTTGCACTCCACACTCTATGTGCTATTCGTTCATCACTCATCCATTCCATGTGTCTAAAAAAACTTAATATACTCTGATCTAATCTATCCAACATCTTCCTTTCAACAACCGTTCTCTGCCTGATATCCTCATATCTTACTCAATCTATTGTATATACACCTACCATACTTCTCACACACCTCATTCCCATTACATTCAAATTGTTTATTTCATCCTCTCTTGCATTCCAAGTCTCTGCTTCATGCACTGTTGTTGGCACGATTACACTTTCATATATCCTTCTCTTTGCATTCATTCCCAAATTTCTATTTTTCATTACACTTTTCAAGTCACCTAAAACTTTACTTACTTCATTCACTCTATAACTTACCTATGCATCCACTCATCAATTCCTTGATACATACGGCCACAGATACTTAAAACTCTCAACTTCTTTAAGCAACTCCCAATTCACTCCTGACTACTTTTTGCAATATTCACCCGTCAGTTCCTTCTTTCACAGGCCCTAACATATTCAGTCACCAAATGTTTCAGTTCATTCTCAGCATCAGCCACCAGGACATTATCATCTGCAAATAGCATTTGATTCAATGTCCATAACCTTCCATACTCACCCACTAGTTGCAAACCTCTATTTAATACTCTTTCATTAATATCCCTTACCACTCCATCCAAATACACATTAAACAACTATAGCAACATTACACAACTTTGACGAAACCCTACATTCACCTCAAACTAATCATTCATACCATTATTGACTCTCACACATGCTATGCTATTCATATAAAAACTCTTCACCACGTTCAGCAAACTTCCACTTATTCCATACAGTTGCAACAAACTCCACAGTGCCTTAAATTCTGCTATGCGCTTTCTATAAGTCCATAGAAGCCAGTGAAGCCTCCCTACCTTTCTCTGAGAATTTTTCACTCACCTTTCTAACCAAAAGCGCCTGATCCACATATCCTCTTCCTCTCCTGAGCCCCATTGTTCTTCCTCAATGAATCTCTCAGTACCTATCCTAGTTCTCTCAATTCACTCTCTTCCATATACTTTACCAACTACACTCAGCAACTTCCCCTTTATAAAGTGGAATTATACATGCACCCCAAGAATCAACTGGGGCCCTCCCTTTCCTGAAGCATACATTCAACAAACAAACAATTTTTTCTACTAAATCCTCCCCACATTTTTACGAACATAAAGCATGATACCCATCTATCCCTGGTGCTTTACCTGCTTCCATTGCTCTCAGTGCCAATGTTACCCCCTCTATTTTTATTTCTCTATCATTCTCATCACCTAAATTTTGCATTCTCCATTCGTTTCCCATAGCCACAACCTCTGTCTCTATATCATCTTCCTCATTTAGTTGTTCCTTGATATATTCAGCCCAATTCTCTCTCAACTCTATTTTGTCTACTAGCAAGTGCCCATCTGCTCCATTCACCCTCTCCTCCCTACCAGATTCACCTTTCCTCTCTCTCTTCACTTCCTTCCAAAAACATATTTTTATTCCTTTCAAAATTTTAAGAGAAGGATCTATTCCACCTGACATCCGCTTCTCTCTTTGCCTCCCTCACCACACGCTTCACTAACCTCCTCTTTGCACATATATTTCCATATGCCTCTACATTACTTATCTTCAACCATACCTCAAATGCTTGCTCCTTTTCAGACACTATTGCTCTCACTTCCTTATTCCAACATTCACTACATTTCCTTTTATTTCCACCTATTAGTCTCCTTCTGCACACTGCCTCTGAATACTTCATAACTTTCTCCTTGAAACAACCCCATTCTTTTTCCACTCCCTACTTCACTTTCTCTTTCACTACAATTCACACACTTCTCAGAGTAGCACTATACTAAAAGACTTTCTCTTTCTTATTCAGTTCTCTAACTTTTAAGATAGCCCTTATTCTGGACATGGAAAGTTACCGGATTTTTAACATTGGTTTTAATTTATGTTATTCTGCTTGGTTTAGTTAAGTTTGTCGTTGCATAGGCAGTAAAATTACTGTATATACCAAAGGTGAAAATTGTTCCAGGTAAAATTCAAAACACTTTATGATTGCAACATTTCTCCAACTTTCTAAGCACATACCTAGCACCTTGAAGAAATTCGGAATCAATGTTGTATTTAAGTGTGAATCCCTTTTGCCTAAATTACTCAATAAAAATTACCCTGAATGGAATTGTAAAGTTATATATAAGATTTCTCGTGGAGATTGTAGCATATGTTATATAGGGTAGACTTCAAAACCATTATATGCAAGATTAAAACAGCATAAATCACATGTAAGAAATTAGTATGTCAGTAGCGCAGTGTTTTTGCATCTTTGTAAGAGTAATCACCAAATTGTTTGGAAATTTTTTCTATAATCATAAAATGTAATATAACGTAGTAAGTAGAAATATTCTTGAAGCCACTGTTATCTCCTTAACGAAAAACAATTTCAGTACACAAAAAGGCTTATTTAAGGTTGAATCTGTTCTTTTAAGAATTTTTTCTTTTGATTTAAAGAATATATCGGTTGATCATTAATGAATCTTTTTCATATCTATTTAGTGTCAATTAACAAAGTAACCATACATCTGTCCTCGCTTGGGATTTGCCTTTGATTTCAAATATTGTATATAGTCTAGTCGGAAGAAGGTGCCCATGTGCACCTAGTGGATTTTTTGTTGGCACCTGTTTTATTCAATTCTTTGAAGTGTCTAGTTTAAGATTTTGACAGGTAACAGGTTCAAATAATGTCCCACGGGGTTCGTTTTTGCCCCCTCCCCCTTTTTTTTTATTTTACAAATAATTGGTACGTGGACGCGAACGCTAGAAACATTAGAGTTGCATAACTTTTGAACTAAAAAGAACTTGCAGGGACAAATGAACACATTTTCCCATGCAATTTTGACCCAAAAAATCCATTGAAATAAATATCTTTTTAATTTTAAGCACATTTTGAATCAATATTGGAAGGAGCTCACCCCAAAAAATGGGAAATAATAAGAATTTGTAAAAACATTTTTGTCTGTATACTTTGATGTAAAGTAAATCTTTCTTCCATTAACCTTGCCCAGGGGAGAGATATACGTCTCTTTTATCCTCTGATTGTCGTATTAGGTACCCAAGAGGGATAGAGGTATGGAGACAGGTCATTCCTTCTTACCCTAAGCTATTTCCTCTTTGCAAAGCAAATATGAGAAGAGACACATGTAGAACGTGAGGGGAATCTTACTTGAGGCACATGTAGAACATGGGGGGAATCTGACTAGCGTTGCCGGTCTCTTTTTCATGGAAGTGACCAGTATGCTACTATAATAGATAGATATCTTCTTCTTATAGCATGTCCAGTCATGTGCCTCCTAATAGACACTTAGGTGATTTGGAGTGTGGGTGATAATATATATATATTTACATAAAAACGTATGTAAATTTTCCAAGAGTGGGTACAACAGACAGGAAGCACTTTCTGGCGAAATATTCATATGGTTGATTACTAAGAGATATACACACAAAACTTCAATTTGATCCATGTGCGTGCATGGTTTGTGCATATCTTCTCCTTAGAAATTGGAGAGTCTGTATAATGCCGTGACAATGTACACATAAATGTAATGTTCAAATAAGAAAAATTACTTGTGTCATCTGTTATCGGTAGTTATAATTAGTTAAAATTTATTTCTGTCAATCCTGTCCTACAAAAACACACAATTCTTGTCTTTTTTCACTGCGTATGTAAGTGTGTGAGTTTTCTAGCTCCTAGATACCAATCAGCCAGAAAGGGCTGGAGATGGAATTTGCATACATCCAATGTAAACCTCTTCGAACTTTTTTAGGAGAGAGAGAGAGAGAGAGAGAGAGAGAGAGAGAGAGAGGAGAGAGAGAGAGAGAGAGAGAGAGAGAGAGAGAGAGAGAGAGAGAGAGAGAGAGAGAGAGAGAGAGAGAGAGAGAGAGAGAGAGAGAGAGAGCGAGAGAGAGAGAGAGAGAAACATTTCAAATGCTTCATATTTTGTCAATGAGAAAGAGAGAATGGTAAGAAAATATGTATCCAGAGATTACAGACTCCATTCTCGCAATAATCCAGATACCATGGCCTGTATTTAAGCATATTAAAAGAGTTAGATTTATTTGCCTTTATGCTTAATTTTAATTTTCGTAACTTTTATGAGAAATTTTTGATGGTACTGGAAATTACACTTTATGGACTAAAATTGCTTTCAATTTTTTTTTTTTAATTTTTCAACGGTGTGTTTTGTAAATGCTTTAAATTTGTATAAATCCTATAATTGAATCAATTTTCACACATCATATAACTGAATTAATCTTCACAAATCAGCTTGAAACATCTCACTTTATAGAATATATATATTAATATTTTCGACTTCAAAATATTTTTAGTGTAAATATAAACTATGTTTACAGTATAGTCTGCACACAAATAGAAAATACAATAGATAAATGAGTTTGTCATGGTTTCACATTGGCAACTAAAGGACATCAAACTGAGGCTGTATTAGTCATTAATTTCATCACATGTTCTATGAAATATAATTAATGAAAGAAAGATGAACATGAATTTTTACAAAATGTCTTTTCACCACCACCTGAGAGAGGATGGGTTAGTAAACTGATCATTTAAGAAGTAGAGCAGGGAACTAGTGTTGGACTGGTCACATGGGTTTTGAGGTATCTTCGTACCTTGAATCTGCAATTAAGGTGTTAATTCTTTTGGGAAACTTCTTGAAAGATAGAGAAAAATCACCTTATCCTGATTCTATTAAGTGACAGAGTTTGTGGAATGTTCATTTTAATGTTATGTTTTTGAGATATCATATGGATTTCTATCTAACTTCCCTACTTTGCTAATTCCACCTTTACCGAGTTAAGTACAGTCCCCATTGCTTTACAGAAACGTCTTATATAATGTCCTCCCTCTAGTATTTAAAATAGTTCTATATATTTACTTAATTGTGGTCACTGGAAAGATCCCTATGTCATAAGCCCCTGTCTCCTGGTCAGTTCATATTTTTTTACCCACTAACACTTCTCATAACTTTCTTTAAATATATGAATGACTAACATATACACTTTCTTTGCTAGGCTAATTTCAGTGATCAATTATGCATAGACTAAAATGATACTTATATTCTGCAATTTATTTTTACAATACTTTAAACTGTGGCCTTTATTCCAATTACCACCAGTACCTATCAATTATTTTTCTAAATCATGGAGGAAATTTACCACCATTTTATGTCCCTGTCCTTTCTCCTAGCTTCGTGTGTTGATAATTCTAACTCCTACAGCCTCACCAGCTTCGTGGGCTATATTACCCTTTAATTCCACCCTTATTGTTTTATACTTCTTTTATTGTCTAAAGAGATAAAATCATTCATGCCAAAGAAAAATGCTTCAATACAGAATATTGCAGAGGTAGTGAAAGGAGAGACGAATACTGGCATAAATATACAAGGAAAAGATAATAAATAATGCCATCAGTATAAAAACAAAGCAGGAAGTAAGTACTAATGAATAAGAGAGACAGATGGCATATAAAAGTACCTGCCTCCAGAGCTAAGGACACTTGTAAACTATTCCACAGCTTTGTTAGAGGAAAATTAAAGTCAGAGAACAAGTTTTAATAAATGTATATAGCTGAAGAATGTATCACTGACACGGATGAAGAGGTCTGTGTTGCAGAGATGAGAGGACAGGGATTAGCATTTAAAAAAAATCAAGAGGAAAATTAAAGTCAGAGAAAGAGAACAAGTTCTAATAAATGCATATAGCTGAAGAATGTATCACTGACACGGATGAAGAGATCTGTTTTGCAGAGATGAGAGAACAGGGATCAGTATTTCAGAAAATTTTCACTTCTTCTACTGAAGTAAGTAAGTATTAATAGAGTTAGATGATCATAAAGCCTACTTTACAAAGTAATGGAGAAAATATTGAGAGGAGAAATATCTGTTCACTTAGAGTCTTAAATTTTGTTCAGTAAGACAGCACAGCTCAAGGGAAGGCAGGCCTACAATAGTGAAATTGTTTGAATTTTATGATGAGGCAATCCTCATTTGACAAGGAAAGGAATGCTGGGCAGATTGCATATCCCCAGATTTTCAGAAGATTCTTGCTACGCTCACATGTGAGACTTATTGAAAAGTTCTGTGTTAATGGCAAGAATATGTATAAATGACTTGGAATGGATAAAAAGCTGAGAGACAATATGGCTTAACTGTCTGGTTGAGGGAGGTTATCAGCGGGGTTTTGCAGTAATCAGTTTAGGATCAAATTGTTTTATTCTAACATATGGAACTGCTCTGCCAATCTGTAAATACATTTATAAATATATTTGCAAAGGTTGTCTAAAGATTAAAAAACAAAGATATTGCAGAGAACTTTAAGCTGACCTAATAAATTGTATAAGAGGTCAAATGAGGGCTAAAAGTGATTGATTACTTTATAATGTAAAACACCGAGAATGTGATAAAGTTCAGATATCTAACACCAGGAGAATTTATGAAAGAAAGATCTAGGGGTCAATGCATTGGCAGATTTGTACCCCAGGATTTCATGGTATAGTAAAAGCAGCTTTTGCTCTCTTAGCAAAGATAAGGGTGACCTTCAGGTATATGGACAAAGAAAAGCTCAGATAAATTGCATGACTTATGTGAAGCCCAAGCTTGAATATGCAGCACGCTTTTGGAATCTGAACTTAGATAAATTAAACAAATTAAAGGGATATTAATAACATGCTACAAATTTGGTGACATAGATAAAAACAACTATGTTAACTATGATGAAAGGTTGATGGAGTCAGACTTACCATCACCTGAAGCTGAAGAAAATGGGGCGAAATGTTGACTTATTGAATTCCTCCATGGTTTTTGATAGACCTGTTAGTGAACAATACTTTGAAATGAATTGGTGGCTCCAAAAGTAGAGATAATAGTTTAAAGATTTAAAGAAAATTTTTTTGCAAGTACATAAGCAATTACTTTGCTTAGTGTAAGAATAATTTCTTATTAGAATTCGCTAGGCGTGAAATTAGTTAATGCTAACTGCATTCATAGATTTAAGGACAAAAATAATATAATTTACCATAAAAATGACACTTATCTGGAGACGGGGATTTATATATATATATATATATATATATATATATATATATATATATATATATATATATATATATATATATATATATATATATATATATATATATATATATATATATATATATATATATATATATATATATATATATATGTATATATATATATATATATATATATATATATATATATATATATATATATATATATATATATATATATATATATATATATATATATATATATATATATATATATATATATATATATATATATATATATATATATATATATATATATATATATATATATATATATATATATATATATATATATATATGCATTATTTATTTATTGTAAATTTTTTTTAATGTTTTCTCACATCAAGTAAAAGTAGAAAAATTCGTTTAGTGATTCTGTAGAAAAATAATTTTCACTGTCGTTTGTCCGAGCATTTGACAAAATTTAGTATCAAGCTTAATTTAAAGTTTAATTTAGAAAATATTTTCAATTATAAAGATGTTTAATAAATATTTACTATTAAGAGAATAAAAAAGTAATTCTTTTTGATGTTATTTGTATAAAGGTAATATATTTATGTAGTGCATTGAATAGTCAAATGCGCTTTTGGGGCTGAAGTGTTTGTTCAGAAGAACTTTTATTGTTGTTGTTGTTATTGGCTGAGTCAATCTGTCATTTCGGACCATCTTTTTTTTTTCATTTTGTTTTAGGGGGTGTTTGTGGCTTAGTGAAGGCAATATCTTAATATGAACATTGAACAATGTTCAAGAAATCGGCTACATCGTCAGATGTGAAGAAAAGTCAGCAGAAATGTCTGGATTGGAAGCGAGATACGCCCACCAGACTCAGGCACCTCAGGGCTGTCATCGGTAGGATTTTATGCCTATTTTACTGTTATTCCAACATTTCCTCACTCTCTCGCTCTCTTGTCTGTCTTCGTTACTTCGACCTTTCGCTCAGCCTGTCCTTTTACTAATCTATATCATTCTCATATTTCTGCCTTGTCCTTAAGCTTCTACTTTTTTTTAGTCACTGTTTTCTTGGTGACCGGGCCTGATGAGGGTAGTTTTCTTGCCTGTCCCTTTGTTGCACTCTTAGAAAAAATTATTTTCACACCCCAAATAGTGAAATGAGTATACGAAACATTAAAATAAGAATTCTATATAAAAAAAAAGTAATTGCAATTATCAACTCGTCTCATAACTGGGGTCGAACCATCTCAACTGGCCTAACCAAACTTAACTTCTTCTAGTGAATTTCATATTAAGATTTTCCCCCTATTACATATGTGAAAGCTACATTTATCCTATCACTGAAAGAGATCATTTGGTTAGCTAACCCCACCGAATCAATAAATTAAATTTTTATTTTTTAGTCGTCATGTAGATATTATTTCGGTATTTTTACTATAACACCCGTCACATCCGCAACTATTTTATTGATCTAAGTAGTTTTCAGTATTTGTATGATTTGTTTTTCTTCTGTTTTTGAACGAATCAGACCTTCAGAATCAATGTAAATTACTTGTTTTTGGATTAGGATAGGTAAATGAAGTTTGGATAGGTCAGGAAAAATTTATCAATGATATTGCTGGACAGATTGATTTAAAGCACATTTAAAACCATTGGAAAACATAAAATTCCCTACCAAAAGGAGAATGTTCGGTCTCTTACATATTTTTCTTAATTTTGTTTTCTAGTGTTTGCTGAGAAAAGGCTCTTCATAATATATTTATTAACAATAAGGTTCTTATTTTCCAGTTTTTAGAAAATGTGTAGAATATGTGGATTAAAATATGAAGTTAACATTAAACACCAAATGATGTGATTACTTGAATTGAAATACAATTCAGTGTTCTTGACATTTACAATTAATCCATTGATACCTTGTAGAGAAGAGTAAGTAAATTTTTATCTTTGGAAAAGTCTCAATTTGGAGGTGAAAATTATGTTTTTCTTTTGGTTTTGATGTGCTTTGAATAAGTTTGACCTTGAAAACAGTCGGGAATATATGATCTAATCTACAAAATATGATTTTCGAAATTTAATTCATGGATAATGAAGTATTTGAGTGAATTTGACCTTGAAAACCGTCAGGAATGTATGCTAACCTAAGCTAACCAGAGAAATAATAATTTACCGGTACCACATTTTTTACCATGAACTTTGATGTTTCTGAATAAATGTGACCTTGAAAATTATCTTCTATTACTACATCTTTGGTTTGATTAGGTTGGCATACATTTTCCGACGTGTTTCAAGGTCAAGCTCATTCAAAGCACATCAAAAACCATAAGAAAAATATAATTTCACCTCCATAATGAGACATGTCCAATTGTAAAAAATTACCAGAGAGTAACCCAATGGTGCTCAATTGTTATTCATATATACGAAGCAAATCAACCTAATGTAAGTGAATCTAACCTAACCTAGCAGTTTTTGAAGTTATATAGACATTGTGTTATTTACAATATCTACCCATTGATATCTTAGATCCTTTTTAAAACTTGGCTTCAATTCCATACTTGGGGATCCATCCTAAAATTAAAAAAAAAAGTATATATGATAGATATTATTTAAAAAATTTCTTTTTCCTAATATCGTTTTGCAAAGTTTATACTTGTGTGTTATACATACCTTAGATAAGTAGAGGCAGAAAATGTGAAAGCAGATTTTTTTTAAGCTCATGTAATTTTTTGCTAGGAAATTATTTAATCAAAATGTTGCTCAACGGCATAGAATAATTCAGTAAGGATTCACAACCCTCACAGAAATTTTAACAACAAGCAAATGGGACATATTCTTGATTATTCTTGAAGGTTTGTATTCAAACCTTCCCCACTATTGAAGCCTCTCAGTGATACCAACTGTCATGTGCAATACTACAGCTGAAAGTCTTTTGAACTTAAATACGACTGACCAGGACAGCTCGGTTAAGCTTTCCTTCAGTTATGGTTGGTTACACACCTCTTACTATCCCCTCTCATCTGACAATCCACAACATTCCGCATGTCTGTTTCTCTCTGCTTTCTCTCTCATTTTCTTGGTGCCCTAGCCCAATTACGGCAGGTTTCCTTGTCCGTCCTGGTATCACAAAACATAAATGTGTCTGTAGTAAATAGCCAACCACTACATCTGGAAATTGAGAGATGACCTTGTTAGCATACCACTCCACAATTTCCACATTTTTACAAGCAATACGAATCACATAAAAGGTTATATTTTGCTAAGTTGGTTTTTCCCTCATGCCCTTACATGTTAATATTGTAGCTAATCTTTAATTCGAAATGTTTACTGAAGGATTATGTTTATAAGCAAATCAACACCAAATATTCTTTGATATGCGTTAAACATCTCCTGTTATCCATTCTGACATGTCACAACACTCCTCATCTCTGTTTCTCTGCCTGTCCTGGTGTCACACTCATAAAAAAAAATAAGAAACTGAAATTTGTTCCCTTGCTGCAGTGGGCATTTTATTTTTTGAATATCTTAGGCAAAGGCTAAGCTTCTTATTTCATTATTACATAAAATAACATTATCAGCTGTACATAGCAATTTATGCAATTTTTTTTTTATTGGGACACCAGGACTGGCAAAAAAAAAAAAAAAAAAATCTACCCTCATCGGGCCTGGGCACGAAGAAAACATAAAGCGAAACAGAGATGGGGAGTATTATGACTTGTCAGATGTGAAAGGAAAATAAGACTTGTGTAACGAATATCCAAGAATATTCAGTGTTGATGTATGCAGAAACCAATCATTCCTGCTTGTCGACGTTGTTGCCTAACTTGTGTTTCCTCTAGTACTTTTCTCCTTGGGTTACATTAATTGTATATAAGTAATAGTACTGAATGGCTTTGTTGACTATCTCCATATGTATGTGATCGTGGAGAAACTGTCTCTATCTACCAATCCATCTGTATATAAGAGCTGTCTCTAATTATGGAAAAATTCTCTACTTTCATTATGTATCAATTTCCACAATGTATAAGAAAAATGTGTACTAAAGATTTTTTTTTTTGGTTTTATGTAACACTAGTATTTTAATATGGATTACTGACGAGCATCACATTACATTATTGCATTTTGTGCCGGATAAGCCTAAAAACCAAAATACAGTGAAAGGTTTTCACTAGGACAAATCAGAAATAAGTTACATTGTCTGTGGACTAATGAATGTTGATAATGCACTGTTAATGACGGGGAATTAGTGACTGTACAAGGAAAGCAAGCTCAATGAATTGTGTTAAAATAGAGTTTTATACAGTACAGTATTATAATCAGCCTTGTGTTTAAAATAACAAAGCTCCCTTACTTACAAACAAACGAGTTACGAACAGTCACAGATATGAACAAAAACTAGCCATTATCTACCCAATTACAAATGTATGCATTACTGTTAAGTACTGTCTTATTACATTATTATTACTGTATTAAAATTCATTAATACTGTTTACTTTATGTTTAATGTGGTTGTTAAGTATCTTTAGCCTAAGAACTCTACAGTACTGCATATGTATGTATTGTTCAGTTTTGTTTTGTTTTTACTTAAACGCAACTAACTAACAGCTCTACTTGCAAACAGACTTTTGAAAGCTAACTTGTTCGTAAGTTGGGGAGTGTCTGTATTTGAATTATATAGTAAAGGTTTTTTGTCGTAATAATAGGTTACATCACTTTGGTGTGTGTATGAATAGATATTTACTCTATTTTTTATAAATAACTTAAGAATAGGTTTCACCAGGTCTTTTATATTATATAAAACTTTTTGCATTATATGTACTACTTAAATAAACTTTAGAGCACATTTTTCAGAAGTTTTTATGAATTTCTTAGATTCTTTCATCCTGTGGAAAGGAAATTTCTCTAATACAGTTCGCTTATCTCCCCAGACAATGTGGATGTAGCGGAAGTGAAGTCTTTCCTGGAGGCTAACTACAGTCCCATTTTCCATGTGTTTTATGAAGCCTTCATCACATTTGAAGGAAATCTTCGGCAGAAAGGTATGTAAAGTGAGACATTATTTCGTCATCATACTTACCTCACCCAACAGTGATTCCTCATTGTACACTTGGAATGGTCTTTAACATGGTGCAGTGTGATTTATTTAACTGACTAGAGAGCATTAACTTTTAAGGTGTAGAAAAAGATAAAATATTTTTTTTCCCTCAGCTTTCTTTATTCAGCATCCATAGTTTTCAGGTTGATAAAAATTGCAAATGATTATTATGATATCTCTCCATACTCTAACTTTTATATTCTGCATTGATAAGAGGATATTATTCGAGCTTTTTGTAGATATTTCCACAGGGTGTGGGCATATGAGGCAGATAATAGCTTTAGCAATTCCAAGTGTGGTCGAGTAGTCTTTGTCTTGACTATGCCTAGTGCTCTTTATTTCTGGGAAGTGATACTATAAACTTTAGTTAATAAGGAGATAAATCTTAATAGTATAGGCTTAGTACATCATTTTGTGTATTCCGATCTTGAGTCCCATAATGTTCTTAAATTTATTTGACCATGTCTGTCAGGTACTTTTGCTGTGCAGAGGAGTCACAGAGAGGACTTGGAATCATCGCTTTATGTCCTTGATAGATTACTCTGCCTGCTACCAGAGTTATTTGAACGGCGATGGCAATGCAATGCCCTTACCCATATCTTCAAAAAAATCCTCCATCCCGGCAACACTGTTCGGTTGCGCAGGGAAGCAATGCGGTATAGTATTGTTTTTTTTTATTGTGTATATTAGTTCATTTTTAGACAAATACTCGCTCCCTGTCCAGTGTTAGAGTGCAAATATTTTGAGCTTGTTGACTTTGGTTGGCAAGTATAATATAGCAGTGATCTTCTTTGCACAAGTTTTTCATTGATTTTGTAGTAAGAGATATTGTTTTAAAATGCTTAGTAAAATTCATGCTAGAACAGTTAATGTGCTTGATTTTTCATTTGTTCTCATAATATTGCAGATTGTTTTTAATATGGTACATGAGCGTTGGAGAGGCAAAGACTCCAGAAATGGATCGCATGTTTGCAGCCCTCATCCCTGGGTTTCCTCAACCCCCTTCCGCTGCCACCCCTCCAGATCTTGGGTGTGGAGGAATCACTTGTCTTGAGGCTTCGCCTGTGATTCCACCCTCCAGTACAGAGAAAACACCTGATGACCTCTCCTCGTATCTCCTAAGGTCCATGATGGATTTCATGGTCACACAGGTATAATACTTTTTTTGAACTTTTTCATTTGGCTCCCCCACCATTGACCTTTGTCATACTCTGGAATAATGAATTACTAACATATTTACCTTTACTAGTGTTTTTTGCCAAGACCACATTGACTGAGTTCGATGATGGACAAATTAAGTGTTTACATCAAAGATCATTTAATTTATAGATTTTTCAAAATTAAAGTAGGTTTGTTAAATTCTTATAAATGTTTTATGGTATTTTCACCATAACTGGTATGATAATTGCTATGGTTATTTTTATAGCTACTGTGATAAATATAATTTTACTATTGTTGATGTATATAATTTTATTTCGTTTCAGGTGCGCCGAATAGAATGGCAAGACCGATCACAACACCAAAAGTCATTTTCGTATTTGTTTACAATGTTTCGTGCTTGGTATATGCCTTATATATTTCCAGATTTTAACACATCTAATTCATTATATAAACCCAACTTAGGTAAGTTAATTTATGGAATTAATGTTGAAGTCTTAAGAATACTGTAGCCTTTGGCTTACATTTTACTTTCTTGGTTTATTACATGTAGTAAAAAAGGGTCTTATTTTTATTATATTTCTATAATTACAGGACTAATATCTGATGCTATGGATTTGATCTATATATTTCTTATTTTAGAACTGCCTGAACTTCGTAGTAGTCCTGGATCAAGTGACCGTGGGACTTGTCAAGTGGCAGTTGTGGAGTGGGTTCGAAAATTTGTTATTGCAACAGCTCAAAGAAGTAGCCAATCTGTTTCGTCTGTTGGGTAAGTTATTATAGTGTAATTTATATACTGGTGTGAAAAGTATATTGTATTGGAACCCACTTAGTGAAGTAGAATATATAGTTTGAGATTTACAATAAAACTGTGAGTAATTTTCCACAGCAATTCAAACAGAAATCATATAGTTCCCTTGGATGGGCAAGGATCTCTCGTCTGTGTTTTTGTAAAAGCTGACTAAATGAGGCAGAATGAGAGGACTGGGAATCCCCCCTTTATATTTAACTCACAAAGAGCCAAGTTTCTTCTGCTTTGACTCAACCACCTCCTTAAAAGGGGGATCATGGTTTCTTTATATATATATATATATATATATATATATATATATATATATATATATATATATATATATATTATATATATTATATTATATTATATTATATTATATTATATTATATTATATTATATTATATTATATATATATATATATATATATATATATATATATATATATATATATATATATATATATATATATATATATATATATATATATATATATATATATATATATATATATATATATATATATATATATATATATATATATATATATATATATTATATATATATTATATATATATTATATATATATTATATATATATTATATATATATATATATATATATATATATATATATATATATATATATATATATATATATATATATATATATATATATATATATATATATATATATATATATATATATAAGAAGAAGGGGAGTAGAGGGGAGAATAACTTCTCCCCAGTTTTCCTTCCTTGATGTCGGCTACCCCCCAATTAAAGAGGGAAACAGCCAAGGTATATGTATGTATATAGATTGATGAAATATATGAATTATAGTTCTATAATAAGTATTGTCTTACAATTAATATCACTTTAGCAATCTCATATGCTGGAATTCATTTAGTAGATAATAAGGATATGCTTTCAGAATACAAAGTTTCTAAGCTGGAGTGTTGAAAGATTAAATTAAAAGCAGTGTTTAAGCTTAAAGGTGTAGAATTTCATTTATTACTCTACACACATGCATACGTGCACATGTGCATAGCCATTAAAGATGTTTCTCATCCCTTGTTAGGTGATAAGACAATAAGTAGATCAGATATGTAGACATTTGAATGAGTCTGCAGATAAAGGTCTATTTGGAAATTTTGTAAGTTGAAGAATTGCTTATGGTAATGTTTCATATTTTTTAATGATTTTTGCATGAATTTCCGTGGTAAATTACTTAAAATCATTTTGCTTATCTCAGATAATTTATTCTACTTCACACTGTGGGTAGCATAATTACAAGTAGCAAGACTGAAACACATGTGGTTTCCATTAGATTATCCTGAAGGAAAGTGAATTTTATAAAATTGCATGTGTATTAAGTGCAGTTCAAATAGTCTTATCCATTTGAATTGGCTAATCTTTGTGGCTGGTTTTGGCAGGAAATGGTTTTATGTAAGAAAATTTTTTAATCTTTTTATCATTATTATTATTATTATCATGTTTTAGGATGCCAAAGAAAATATTCGTTGATAAAGAGATTAATACGCTTATGTACTTGTGTGTCTTGTATGACCAAAACCATTAAGGGAGAGATAAAGCAAAATTCTTTCCTTATGTGAAAATTTTTTGCCTCAGTATATGGCAGAAAATCCTTACCAACTTTTCATTTGGGTGACCAAGTCAGGATAGTGGTGGAGAATTGTGGCAGTCATGTATCCCCAAGGAGCCAAGAGGAGTGATCGAGACATGTTTCGTTTTGGTGAATGTGTGCACTTTGATTAGGCTACCTTACTTACAATGGGGATTGTGGCCATTGTATATGTTTGTATGTGTAAATCATCTCCTCTGTATTTACATCCCATAAAAAGTCAAAGTATTTTCTTTGACTCAGCCACCCCCCTTATAAGGGGGATTATGGCTTTGGTATATGGATATGGTGTTTATGTATATATGTGTATATGATTGAAAGTAAATGTTTTGCATATCTTTGTCATCGTTATATTCTGTATATATGCATCATATTGTTGAGATGCATGTGCCTAATGATCTCTGAGGTAATTCACTTTTTTAGTAAATTTGTATTTTAGTTAAGATTTGTTTTCAAGAAATGCTCTTCACGTTGCAACCACCTGAAAAGTGGACATTTTGTTTATTTTCACAAATTCCAGGAATGGAAGATCACTCAAATAATTGGATGACTTTTGCAAAAATTTCATGTACCCAGAACATAGTATGCTCCTATTTATGTTAATTTTGAATATTAGAATAAATAGTGTGAGATGTAGTAGTTTCAGTTACCAAATACTGAGCTCCAGCTTTACTGTCATAGAAGGCAAAGCTGTATCATTAACATATATATGTAGTGTTTGGATGAAGGGTAAGAGATTAGTTTATTTGTAATGGATTAACTAATGTCTAATGGACCGTAAAGCTTGTATGTACTTTTTTATTGAAACATGCTGTTCAGGTATCATTTTTTAAATTTGACAGCGAGGAGGATGGTCGTAGGTCAGGTCATGGAGACGTACCTGAAGGAAGTGCGAGTGATCAGGATTCTGTCACTTCTGCATTCTATGTTAGGTACGTATGATTTTTGTGGTTAGATGCATTGTTAGCGGCTATGTGCCCAATGAATTGAGAACACCTTAGTTAGAAAAAAAAAATTGAAGAACATGTATGTATGAATATGCTGTTGGTATTTATATGTGCCATAATCTTTATTGATTTTTGTAAATTATAGATGAGATATACTGTATAAATATTAAGAGCCACTTTGGCAGATTTCTATGGGTACTGTAACTGTAAAAAAAAAAAAAAAAGGAAACATTTGAAGATGATGTTGCATTTTTAACTTTTCATCACAAGAAAGGCAAAATAACAGTGCATATAGCATCAAGATTATAAAAATTACTATGTTTACAGAATTGTTCAAAGGACCCATCTTTAATTTTGAGAAGAGATTATGATAATTTTTTTTTTTCATGAATTTATAGTGACGAGAGTGGGTCAGGAGAGGATGGATCAATGGTGCGTGAGATTCTCTTTTCATCACGAGACAACATTAATTTCATCCATGAGTTGTTCCGACAAGCTTTGTGTCTTAGTTTTCGCTATGCATCTGTCATGAAAACCGTTATATTTTGTTACAAAGATTGGATACAGATGAATGTGAGTATTTTCTTAGTTTATCTCTGCCTGTATTACAATTTAATAACACTGCTAGTTAATATCTAAGATGATTATCACAGTTTATAATAACTGAAAATATTTCCAAGAAGGAAGTTCTTTTATATTTCTTGCACAGACATATAGTAATGGGCGGTGATTTCTTGAAAGCAACGAGAGCTAATAATTTTTTTCTAAGGCATATCAACATGTTATTAGTTATTTTACTTCCTATAGATATGCTTTTATCTAATATGGGATATATGATGTTGCAGGGTTTTTCCTTTGCTTATTTATCGGCCAGTTTGCAGGCACAAGAATAGTTTATAAACAACATAAATTGCATTGATGTATAAATTAAATACCAATTCTTCCATTTTACCTCTCCAGTTTTTTATTTACAGTTTTTATTTTGATATTACTGCACTTATTTTGTAGACTCCAGAGATGCCTCCATTTATGCTGGAGCCCTTGGAAGGTGGCGGTAGTCCACGTGAAGACGGCTCTGTAGCCCTGGAGAACAATGTTCAAAGACGTCTTCGTAACGAGTCTTACTTAGGGGCTGTAAATAAGGATATACATATACGAGCAGGGCTTCAGGTCAGCTCATTATATCTCAATGTTACCAACATAATATTGTATATTATGGTATTAATAAAGGAGTAAATTATGATTATTTTACTTGCAGTTATGAAATAGTGTGTATTTGGTACCATCTCCCTATTTTAATTAAAACTACTGATTTTATGCAGCTCCTCTGTTTTTCCTATTTTCTGTGTATCTTATGAAGTATTACACTAGCTAATAATACCTGTTCCTTTTTCCAATTCTTATATTCAACTAATGGAAAATATTTTTTAATATGGTAATCTTATTTCAGAATGTCTTGCAAGTGTTTATAACAAGTGCTGCCAACGTTTTCCTTTTGGAAGTCTCCCCAGATTATCCACGATTGCTAGATGAGCAAGTGGAAGTTTGTAAGCATGTTCTAAACATCTATCGCTACATGGTGATGAACACAAGAATGGAACAAAAAACATGGTTAGTAGTCAAATGTTATATTTTATAGTTGTAATTATGTACCCATTAGAGCTCTATTTTTTAAGATTCTTGTCCTCAAAATATATTCAGGTGGATGGATGTTCTCCAGTTTTCGAGGTGAGGATCCATTGCTTCTCTTACTCATTTTCCTCATCCTTTTCCATGGGAGGAGAACAAGAATATCACCTCCGGTTTGACATTCTTTTCATCAATTTCACCGGGCGCTGCCGGCGTCGCCCCGCAGCGGCTCAAAGCATATATAGGGTTCTGACTGAAAAGCTACAACCAGATCATAGTAATTGGCTCTGAAAATGTGTGGTGGTGGGATGACTGGATTGATTCATATCAAGTCAAATAAAGGTGAAATGGCATTTGCTTGGACTCGGCCATATCCTTACTAGGGGGATTGCAGCCCTTGCATATGCATCTCCTTATTCCATTATGTGCAAGGCATAAAATTTTGTTATATAGATAGAGATGGATAAATAGATTTGATCATAGTTTGCTTTGTCACAGCTGTGGATGTTGCTTTAACAGTGTGCATATTTGCTTTACAGGGAACAGTTGCTTGTAGTATTGCTACATGTGACCTCACAAACCTTATGTGGACGACCCGCTATGCAAAAGGAAGATTCTATAGGGGGTAGATTTGCTTCTGCCTTATTTCAGGTAGATAAATAATAAACTGATGTACTGTATTTTCTAAAGTCCAGTAAAATTTTTTTTTTATCAAGATTCAGTATTAGTATAACTAAATACTTTCGTTTTTTTTTACTTTTTATGTGGTCAAAATTTCTGATTTTTTAATGATTTGTATATGGTTTATATATTGTTTAAAAAGCTATGAATATTAATGCAAGGAGAAAAATATTGTATAGTATATATAATGTCTAATGTGTCAAGACTACATTTTACAAATTTATTTATTGGGTCTTACTTGAAAACTAATGTTGCAGGTATTAAATTTATCTTTAATCTCAATTACTATTATTATTTTTGCAAAAGCACCGTAATCCTAACATTTTATCTTGATGGCCAATAATAATGAAATAATTAAAATATTACTTTAATGTAATTTATTAATAAAATTATTAATAATGGTAACTCAGTACCATTTAATAATTCTTTGAATAAAATATGTATATTTTCTTGTGCAGACTTTAATTGTCTCTTGGATCAAAGCCAATCTTAGTGTCGTCATATCAGGCGAATTGTGGGACCAGCTTCTTTTGACACTCTCATCTCTAACACACTGGGATGAACTCATTAAGGAATGGGCTGTAAGTTGTTTGCATCTATTTATATATAGTTTTATTTTCATATATGTCCCATATGTTAATTTTAGTGTTTACTAGTAATTTAGATATTATAGTTTGTAATCCATTTAGGTTGTTTGAGTTTTTTTTTTTTTTTTAAATTGCTATAAAGACTTTCTGACTTTCCATAAGTGGTATGCAAATGGATATTCACACAACTAAGTTATTTTTGTCCTTTACCACAGGAAAAATCATATTCATAGGAGTTCAGTCCTCCAACAATCTGTAAGTGGAAGAACTGGCACACCCTATAAAAATTTCCAACTTCTAGTATCCAGTGAAATAGCATCATCGTAGTTATCATGAATTAAATTAAGTTTTCCCTATTTTGATGAGTAATTTGGTATGCCTTGTATCAGTGATTTTAATGTAAAATAGGAAAATCACACAAGATTACCAAGATCATATGAGACTGCCAAAGAGGTTCACTCAGTTTTGTGTGTCTCTGGCCGAGAAGCTCGCACAGTAACAGAGCGGTGTGAAATGTCAGGGAATCTCAAGATTATATGTTTTTGTATTGTACCATACTTGTGAAATACTGCCAGGTCTGTGCTTGACATTTAAAAATTTTAAAGGAATCCGTGAGTGAGCTTGATATACTAAGTAGTCATTTTGAATGTTGCCTCAATAAAAATGAATGTAAGTGGTAGTGGAGAAGATATAATTTTGCATCCGTATTCATGCCTTTCGTGGAAGGTGGCAAAAGGGGATAGAACTATGGGAAATGTGATTTGAGAATGGATGGGTTATGATGGAGCCCTGTTCCCTTGATTTTAATATTACAGTTATTGTTGCTCTGCTGGTTGCAGTGAGATATGATCTTGAGTTTGAATAGATATATCCTGTTAGTGAGAAGAATTGAAGCCCCTCTCATGCTCTTAGCATGGATGAATATCCATGGTGAAGTTGGAGAAGGAACTCCACTGATATTCCTTATAGGATGCAGGATGTGAATAAGATAGATATCTTTACTAATGGATGAGAAATAATTCACAACTGTATTCCTTGTGAGTCGTAAAAAAAAAATGCCAAATGGAATAAGAAATCAAATAGAGGGGAAGGCTAGCAATCCTTATCTTTCTGAAATTTTTCATGCCAGAAGACAATCGTGAGAAGTTATGTTCAGGAAAGGAAAATGTCTTCCACTACGAACTTACATGTATGAATGTCCATGTCCATAAATGGTGTGTGGATACTATGTGATATGATTATAGTGATAGAAAGCAATATGTATTGCCATGAAGTGTATTGAAAAGAAAAGAGAAAGGAAATACTTGGGAGTTTTAAGGAAGAAGAGTCAGATGTAAGTGCGAGATTGGAAGAAATAACACTATGGAAAAGCTAAGTGTAAAAAGAATGCTTAATACTTGTAACTGTTAGTAGCAAAATGAGAAATGATATTATTGAAAGAGAATATTCTGTATTGAGGTGCTAAAGATTTGTTTAGGAAGAAGTTATGATGCAAGAAAATACGACGGGGTAAGGAATGAGAGAGAGAATTAATTGATATGTATGTAAATGAGAAAAGTTTAAAGGATAGAGTGAAATAGAGATATTACAGCTGGTTAGGAACCATATATGTATGGATAATGTGAGCATTATGAAGAGACTATACATTAAGATTACAAAGCATTTGCAGTAGAAATAGGGCAAAATAGAGATGGAGAAACTTGGTATGTGGTAGGAACTTGGTATGGGTATATGGAAGGTGCAATGAGTGGATGCGAAATAATATGCAACATACCTTGACAGTCTTCATTAGTGACAACAAACCATATGAAGGGATTACGCTAAACCAGGGAAACATGAGGCCTTACTCTGACTATGAGCTAAATTATATGATTTAAGAGATGGAATACAGTACAAATTTTGTGTTTGTTTATTTGTATATGCCTTTCTTGCTGTCACTGGCGATAATGAATATGAAAAAAATGAAGTTGCATTTTTAGATGTCTGCACACTATAAATTTATAATATCCAGAATTTCTTATGTACTGTATTATATTTGGCTGAGCTTAAGAGATATTGCTCCTTAACAGAAAACTCTTGATACGTTGACCCGAGTCCTAGCGCGTCACGTGTATGGATTGGAGCTGAATAATCTTCCTCTCGACCGTGTGACTGATCGCCGTCTTATCAAGAGAGGAACAAAATTATCGGGTTTAGATGTAAGTTATACACTATGGCATAAATGTAGCCTCTATGTAGTTGGCAATAATATTTAGTTTGCTTATATACTTAGTGCTGCATGAATACGATTTTGCATCAAAGTTTATGATATTTAATAAAATTAATTACAACCATTGTGCAATGTACAGTATTCTTTTATGCACATAGTGTTTGTACTGTACAGCAAGATGTAATTTTCTGTTACAGAGTCATCCTTCTGTGTTATTAATATTTTGTGGTTCTTAATTCATTAATTTAGAGTATGAGGAACAGTTTTGCCAGAAGCTGGAGTAGTGTACGCATGGACAGACAAACCAGTTCAACAGATGGTCATCCCGTGGGAGCGCCTCCTCTTTCTCATTTGCAGGAGGAACCTCATAATGATCATACTGGGTCTCATGGTGAGTTTTTCTAACTTTTAGCACTTTTAAAATTTCTTGCTTTCTGTGAAAATATTCTTGAGACTTTTTATGGTGACATATTGGAGATCGAGCCCATCTTTAGATGTTAGGAAGGGCATTAAAATCCTCAACCACATTGTTTGTGTCCAACCTAATAATGAGGACTAATAGTGACACATAGAACGAGGGTCATACCTTCATTTAGGTATCAGATATTCTTAAAATGTCTGACAAATAACTCAAGATTGCTTAAGGCTAGAAATTTCAGTAATTTTTCTTGCTGTCATGATATAGAATAAGTATGCACATTTCATAGCATACATCTGCTGTTTAATATTCAATAGTTTGTCATATTAATTTTATATGGCCTTATTTGGAAGAATAATTTGAAATATTTTAGTACGCAGTACGTATCACTTAAGTAATTCCAACATCTCAAAAGTTAAGAACAGTTTAAGTTTTTGTTCAATTAACTGTCTGTTGTAAGAAGTGGCAGCAGTTATCAGTATTATTTACTGTAGTGATTGATACATTATCATGATTTAATTTTGATAAGATGTTTCGAAGGAATTTTTCAATATTAGAATATAAAATAAAAGCAAGGATTGAAAGGAGAAATTTAAATATATTCGAAATTGAAATTACATCCCATCATTGCAAGAGGGGAATTTGAAATTCAAGATAAACTGGATAATTAGAAAATTATTTTAGATGTGTATAAGTATGCCTTTTATGATTGTAATATTATATTTTACAAAATACCGAGATAGAGTAGCTGAAATGTAACGACTGTTCATATCTGTGAATAATTAAGTCTGGTTCTTAATCATTAGATATTTGAATGTAACATTATTTCTTATAATTTTTAGACAATTGAAGCCTGACGTTGTTAATAGAATAAAAACAACGTAGTTGAAAAAAATACTTGTTCTTTTCTTCAGGGAACAATGAGCGCAGTCCATTTAGTAGAAAACGTCGAAGTAGTTCGGGTGGAGGATCCTTGAAGGCCGGTGCCGGGGGAAGCAGTGGCAGCCCAAAGTTGTCTCCTCATCATCCATCGAGTGACCATTCGCATCATCATCCGCAATCGCACCACCATCACCATCCCCATCATCCTCATCACCATATTCTCGGTAGACGGCTCACTCGTTCCATGTCTGAATCGAGCCTCTTTACGAGGAGAAGATCTGGTAGAATTCGTTCTCATGGTGAGTTTGTATCATCCTTGTAGTTTATTATTGCGTATAGTGGCTGTGAGGAAGTGAGCTTTTAGATTTGTAGATCTGGACGTCGATTGTGAACTATCAGCTTGTGCTATTGCTATTCTTAAGGCAGCATAATCGCCTCCTGGTTTAGCATAAGCAGTTCATACCTGTGTAGACTTTAACTAAGTCCAGCATTTGTATGATTTATTGACCTATAGATTAGAAATATGGTTTCAGTATATATTTTAATTTGTTTCACTTTTGATTATAACCGAGTTCTTGATAGAAATTACTATATTATCGTGTTCTTATCAATGTTATCTTTTGTTTTGGAAGCTATTTTGGTGATTATAGCACGCTGTATAAGCATAAACATAAAGCTGCTTTAGCTTTCTATAATTTGTCTGCAGAGAAAGATGTTACATCAGTATGTTGAAGTGAAGAAAGTATGGTGAGGTATTGGATTTTAGCGCTGAGAATGTAGAGCCTATGACTAATTAACAATTCGTTATATTTTAGCATCTAAATAGTTTTATATTTTGTTAATATAGAAAATGGGAGTGAAATACAATAAGTATCCAAAACAACCTTCTTGTTCACTAATTATATAGTACAGATACTATTGAAAGAGCTGGTCAACTTGAACAGAGCTAACTTTCACAGAATAAAAGGTCACTTCACTAGTCCCTACCCGAGGCAACATATCACACTACATAATACAGTGATCATCATAAAGGAGAGAGCATAACTCACATCTAAAATAATGCATTGAAATTTAGCAAAGAAAAAATAGGCCATATAACAAGGAAAGGAATCATTTCCATTAAACAAATACCATTTGGCCTGAAATGGAAAAGACTGAAAGACATAGTTAAGTGCAAAATCAAGAGTGAATCAAACTCCAACCTTCGATGAAGAACTGCAGGAAACAAACCCTCTCACCCATGACAAAAGAAGATATCACCTGAGAGGAAAGATAACTAGGAATATAAAATGCTCATCTGGAACAAAGAGTAACACTAGGAACACCATTGCCCAATTTAAAAAGGGAATCTAATACAGGGAAAGCTTTCAGCATTCCTGGTGAATATCAGTAGTTAGAGAAATACTGCACCTAGAAGTAAATGTCCACAACATGGGAAGAACCTCTACCATTTAACTAGAAGACATACTACCAGGCCTTTCAGAATTACTAGCATGAGGCCTCAGATTAAGGCAAAGGTAAAACACCACGGCAAAATAGATATACTGTATATTCTGTCAAGGATCTGGAAGGAAGTAGCCCTCTATAAAAATTGAAAAAATAAGATGGCCAAGAGAAACGAACCACATGCTGGATTGAAGGTAACAGCATTGGCCAATATGGCCCTCGAATTTAATAGATATACTAAAGATAGGATTCCTCAATACTTTATTGACCAAGTAAATCTCCCCAGCAACCAATGAAAGTCAACAGGATGCAAGGGTAACAAGATGTACAATGCCAAAGATGGCACCATAAGGGACCCCAAAAAACAATAATGCTGGAATAACCATTCCAAACAAGCTATACAACTCGTTGCTATGTAGGTGTAATCAAGGCAGAGGCTTCTTTAGTACTGCAAATAATAGTATAAAATTATCAGAGCTATCCTAAAATCATTCCAGAGTGAAGGAGGGAAAATAAATCTACCAACAAAACCCTATTGCCCAGCAAAGTCAAAGGAAGTTATCTTGAGTAAAAAGGGAAACCCAACCTCCAGATATGTCCAAGTGCCGAAACAGGCTCAGGGAAGGAGTTTAGCATCCAAAAGCAAAAACACAGGAGCTACCTAGATGCACATGAAAAGGAATCAATATTGTAGAAAGTTTGAGCGAGTTTATTTGCTAATTTTTCACCCAACAAAGTAGTAGCACAATGCTTCGGAGTAATAGGGGATAGAGCAAGAAAAGCGAGCAACTCACACATGGGAAGGGAATATAGAAGCCAACTTGGTACTACTGCTGAAGTAAGCCATGCAAAAATCATATTGATGGACAATTTAACAAGAAAGACAGTCCAACAGGAAAGGGAGAGAGACGACCCTAAATATGAAGGAAGCTATCAACTAGACTTAATGAATAACCCTGTTACATAATCCACCACAAATGGAAAAAGGGAAAGAGAGACACAAGGTAATATATATGTGTGTGCGTGTGTGTGTGCACGGCGTGCGTGCATGCTCACATTGGTTTCTTGCAAACAC
Source organism: Halocaridina rubra (assembly GCA_037179515.1). Taxonomy (NCBI): domain Eukaryota; kingdom Metazoa; phylum Arthropoda; class Malacostraca; order Decapoda; family Atyidae; genus Halocaridina; species Halocaridina rubra. The sequence goes on along the minus strand of JAXCGZ010013470.1, from coordinate 54,864 downwards.
ACAGCACAATACATGATATATGCATTAAATACAACAGAGAAGCTATTAAAAACAGTATTGAAACTCCCCAGGTGAAAAAATAAATGCAATAGACATGAGGAGTAGCCACTTCCAGTGTCTAGAGTGGCATGAAGAGTAAGTTCTCAGCAAGTATTTTTTTTCTAGAGCAAGCGGATTATACAGTGTTATTCCTCCACCAGTTTCTACTTTGTCTTGTAGAATGTGCCATGAATTGATTATGAAACCTTCAGAATGCAAGATTGGAATGGATGTTTAGCATTAACTATGCCGTTTTAGAGAAGATTTACAAATAGATTAATCTCTAAATAACTTTTCATGGTGGAGGTACTGTACCAAATATTCATGAGTCTCTTTTTTTACATATTTATATCTTAAATTATGTTTGTGTATTTTATCGTTCGAGCATTATTTAGCATCAAGTACAATACTAACAATGCAAAGTGTGTGAAATGTTTTTTTTTATATTATGAACATGGTATCCTAAAATTTTTTAAATATTCTCTCTAAGCAATCAAAATCCACAAAGGTTTTAAAATGGTCTCTCCTAAGATGACCTGGGGAAGCAAAATATATGAAGTGTTTTCTCTTTATTTGAACAGATAGGCCAAGGTGTTTGTACTTTGAGGAAAGGAGCCAAATTTATATATAGTAAAATAATATTTCTGGATGCTTTTCACTAGTACTGTATGAAAACTATCTCATTATCACTCATATATTATGAGAAATTGCCAGTTTTATTTCAGTGTTCAAGAAATCTTGAAAAATGCTCTAATTTTTCAGTGCAGAAGTTATGTTAACTCTACACTGATGTTGTTGTTAACTGTACAACTATCAATTCTTGTTCCAACATTTCACTAACTTAGGTAGCCCTACATATTCGTAAGTTGAAAATGTTGTACCTAAATATTACCTTGTCGGATAATGCTGTGATTCATGAGGTATTGATATTTAGGAGCTACTTATTTTGTGAATGTAGTAATTTTCTCTTTAGTCCAGAAGATACATATTAGTTTGTTCCTTATGGGTAATTTAATTTTACTAATTACCATAATCTGTATACAGCTACGGCTTTTGTTTCCATAACATTGTGCCTATTGTAGTTGGCACTTGTCAAGTAATAAGTGAAAAATATGTTTTTGTTTTCTCAATAGATTGCATTTGTCTTTTTTTTATTGCTGTTTCTTTTAAACCTCTCCGAGTAATATAAGCCTATGAGAGTAATTTTGAGAATTCATATAGGAGACTAGAAGTAAGTCCATAAAATATTTTATAGTTTACATTTGGAATTCCTGGAGATGATAGTCAAGTAGTAAACGTACTTAATCACCTAATATATTGGTAAACAGTAGTAAAATTACACCGTTATTCAAGGCATGTAATCAGTAGTCATGTCATATTGTTCAGTTTAATGCATCCATTGTCTTCAAACAACACACTAATATCATCTGTCAGCATAAGTAGGTCTCTAGTCAGTCTCAAACACACAGAAAATTCTTCCAGTAATGGACCATACAAAAGTTACATTTGTAAGTGCTCTATAGTTAGTAAAGATGTATTGTGAAGAAACTAAAGCTCTGTTGATATGGTTACTACAACCCTAGGAGACTGTGATGGACACGTACCTGCACATCGTTACCTGCATGGCAATCGTTCAAAATCGTTGGAGACCCTCTCACATGGTAGGTTCATTGCGATATTCAACATTTTTACAGTATTAAAGGGTTTTTGTTATTTTTCACTTATTTATACTAAATCTTTCCAGTATGGACTGTAATATGATAGAGAATTTTCTGTAATGGTCGTTAGGTTAGGTGAGGTTAGATATTCAAAATATAAATATCTTATTACCACCAAAATGTCCATCATCAAATGGGTTTAGTGCCCCAACAGCCGGATATGCTTGAGCTCTTCAGTAGAAATTAATTAAGTTCCGGGTACCTTCATTAAATGATTGCTGAATATGATGATAACAGGTAATTACTGTTTTTGGAAATGCTCTTTGCTGCTTCAAAATTAAGAACAGTTTGATTAGTCTTGCTTTTTATGAATAATATTTATAAGCTGCTTGTTGCAAAAGTGCTTTGCTCGCAGAACGTCTTTGGTAGCATGTGACTGTTGCTTCTACATGTCTATAGTTAAATGAGTGACAACTTTTTATCATCCTAAGGTTAAGTCCAGTATATTCTCGTGCTGGTGTCATGAGTAATTTTGAGGCAGCTTTTGCGTTGAAATTCGTATTTAGGTAACTTTAGTTGGGCCACGTATCAGGTGTTCATAGCTATAGCTGCCTGCTAGCAACCAAAGTAGGAGACATTATATGAAGTACTCCTTTATATATTTCTAAGTAACAGCCCAACATCCCTGAATATCTTTAATTTGGATATGAACAAGACACTTTAAAATTAAATTTTCAGAATGTTTTTTAGTACTTGGATAGTTGCACCGTTGCCTTCCATTTGACTCCCTTTGGTTGCTAGATGATAACGAAAGACAGTTATATGTATAATGTATAGGAATACATGGAGTAATTCCCCATATTGACTGAAATGTATTTAAGACTTAGTTCCCACACACTTATAGATACAAGTTTGTCTTTTGTATCATACTTAGTAAGCTATACAGGAGAAGGACCATTATCTATCCTTGGAACTTTAATGTGTGATGCTTTTATTCACATGGTTTATTGCTCTCTTACAGCTTGTATTATATCTAGGCAAGTCATATTGTATTATCAAGTGAGCTACCCCTTGTATATATCTTTTCCCTTTGGTCTGGTTACTTTGACACTCAGAATCAGTAATCAATCCTTTGAAAATGAATACCTATTTTTATTTGAATGCTTATCCAGGAATATGTTTTTTTTTTTTCTTTTTGCAGATTCTTTAGCCTATGCAAAGGTTTTTTGGGATAGAGAATTTTTCAGCTCCCAATACTTGTTGAAATAAATTGTGTTTTTTACAGTTTCTTCATCCCATTAAAATATTTATTTTGATCGTCAGGGTATGGTGACGACGATTCCCGAACTCCCTCTCCATCACCTTCTTCGGGGGTTGAATCTTCTTCCATGAAAGATTCTCCAATGCAGATTGAACTAGGTGGTGATACAGCTAGTATCGGTGAGAATGTAGTGGTTTTTATTTTATGATTTTTGGATACATAGCAGTGTTATGACAACCTTATTTATTGCCATATATACTAGTTAATAGTAGATGGAGATAATCACTTGAATATCATAGTTTGGTAAAGCTGTTTATTTATCCATGTTGTTGTTTAGTGGCAAGAATTACAAATGCTTTTCAGTAACTTTTTTCGGTTTTTACTGTAAATAAGCCTTAGGGGAAAAAAAGTCAATGTTTTCTTCAAGAATCGCAATTGTATGATAGTAACTTGAATGTATATTCCTATATGTATGGGCTAATTGCAGATACGTTGGAAGGTGGTTTGTCTTCTGAACAGCGGTCAGTCATGTCTGGGGGTACAGTTCGTGGATGGCTTCCAGATGTGGCTGTGGTGCTGTGGAGGAGAGTACTGGGTCTCCTTGGAGATCCAAATGCTGTTGCTTCCCCTCTCATTCATGCTCAGATCTTTAAGTACCTCTTAGAACTCACAGAAACACTGATTAAGGTTAAAATTCTTTGTTTTTTCAGTCTGCTTTAGATTTTCATAGCACTGTATATATAATGAGATATTATGAGGTAGATTCATATTGAAATATAAAATTTTATTGAATCTTGTTCTTTTTTCCTGAAATACTTACTCATGAAAAGCAAGTGACATAAATGGAATCCATTATATATGCAACAAATTTGAAGCGAATTTAAAATTCGTAAAGTTAGAATATTAGTTTTCATATGAATATTGTATGATGTAGTTCTTTATATACTGAACTAAAAGTCTACTAATATGTCTTTGTGAACAGTTGCGAAACAATCAAAGTATATCGGTAGACAACCAAAGCAGCCCGGAGCCTCCAGAACTCATTCCTCCTCTTTTATTAGTTGCTCCATGGTGTTTTAGGGTGAGTACTTTTATTGAGCCTTCATTGATTGAGTTAAATTTGATATTATATAGGTTTTCAAAAAGTACACAGCAAATTCCTTTTCATTTTCAGGTGTCCATGATATCCAAAGATTTAAAATACAAAGTCACACATATTCTCACACCTCATTATTATTCAAAACTCCCTTGTCTCCCAAGTTTATTGATCAATTTTGATATGCTGATTCCTGTATTAGAAGTTTATATGATTAGTAGTATATTTATTTTGTATAGATATGGATTATTGTGGATAGGTTATAAAATATACCATGTTAAAGTTTACACTTGCTCTGTTTTTATTATTTAGCATATTAACATCTTATCAACTTTATTATGAGTGAATTAAGATGAACTTTTGAATTGTAAGTTCTCTATGTGTTTATTGCCTGCAAATTAACCGAGATAGGTAATAGTCTTGTTAATAGCAAGAACCAGCTGTGTTTACTATTTTCTCTCTTCATACTCGCATAAACTCTTAAAATGTTAGATATTATCACTTGCCGTTTTTATTAAGTATTTGAAAGGGATAAGTAAGGGTGACGTAGTTAACAGTGTTTATATTAAAGAGTCTTTTATGGTAAACTAGAGAGGAATATTTAAAAAGAATCACAGGGGGTCCCCATTATTCATTGCTAATTTGGACCTTAAAAACGCGATTAATAACAAAAAGACGAATAGCAAAACCATACTTCCCAATACAATTAATGTATTAGGGTTCCAATAGGGACCGGCCATCCTACATCTAAGTATTACATTCACTTACAAACTACTATCAAATGAGAAGTTACACATAAACATATGAAAATGTAAGAAATAGCAAGAAAGGTAAATAAAGTGATCATGAAACGAAATAATGATGTACATAAAGAAAGAAAGTAGTGCAATGTATCTGATAACAGTGAGGCAGCAGACATGACTGGGGTGGAGAAAGGGTAGCTAAGTGGTGGAAGAGGAAGAATACTTGCATTATCTAACAACAACAAAATCTTAAAATTTAGGTTATTTTTCACTACAATATTAATAATATAATAAGACATGTGATGTAGAGAGAGAGAAACTCACTCCTACCAATGGTTTTCAAAGTTATGCATTTGTGTATGTTTGTATGTCTCATACACACATATTATACTAACTGAGAAGAGGAGAGGCCTGGGGTGTATATTCCATCTATTATTATTGTTATTATTATTATTATTATTATTATTATTATTATTATTATTATTATTATTATTATTATTAAGCACAAAGAAGACATTATCCAAAGAGCTTTTTATTTTTTTTTCTCTCTCTCTCTCTCTCTCTCTCTCTCTCTCTCTCTCTCTCTCTCTCTCTCTCCTCTCTCTCTCTCTCTCTCTCTCTCTCTCTCTCTCTCTCTCTCTCTCTCTCTCTCTCTCTCTCTTCTCTCTCTCTCTCTCTCTCTCTCTCTCTCTCTCTCTCTCTTCTCTCTCTCTCTCTCTCTCTCTCTCTCTCTCCTCTCTCTCTCTCTCTCTCTCTCTCTCTCTCTCTCTCTCTCTCTCTCTCTCTCTCTCCTCTTTATATATATATATATATATATATATATATATATATATATATATATATATATATATATATATATATATATATATATATATATATATCTGTGTGTTGCTCATACGCTATCAGCCCCATCTAGTGATGAAAATACGAAGCATTGGGGAAATTTTTCGTCATTGCCTCAAAATGTTGGGGACAAAGTAGTGAAACAACAAAATGTGGGGTGACGAATAACTGGGACTCCCTGTATTGATAAATTAGAATACATGAAAAGCATGAATTAAACCACCTGGTAATCTGCTCTCCTGGTATTGGAGTACTGTATTCTTTTTCCTGTGAATACATTGATCAATATTTGAATAAAGTTAACCTTCATTTTGCCTTAGAAATTATACCTCTATGTGTCTTAGTTTTTTATTTAATTTTTTTTTTTATGATTGTGACACCAGAATGGGCCAAAAAAATAATAAAATAAAACAGCCCTCATCAGGTCTGGGCACGAAGAATACATAAAATAAAGAGAAACAGAGATGGAGGGTGTAATGACTTGTCAGATGTGAAGGGATAATATGAGGTGTGTAACGAATATCCAAGAATATTCAGTGTAGCTGTAGGCATAGAAAAAGAACCGTAACTGAAGGAAGACTTAATATCGAACTGTCCTGGACAGACCTATTTAAGTTCAAAAAACCTTCAGCTGTAGTATCGCAATGGACGAATGGTGCCATGGGAACCTACTACTATTTAGATGAAATATATTCAGTTTACTTTTATATATCTTAACTATATTAATTACTCTCCAACAGGCTCTGACACTGCCAGCACAATTTCACAAAGGGAAGACTTTAGCATATAGACTGTTGTGTATGATGATGGTGCGACAGCATGATATACCGCCTCCTAAGGATATTCTCACGCATTTCTACCGAGTGCTCCACCAAGGTCTAGTAGGTACTGACCAGGTAAGAATATCACATATTGTTGTGCATTTATACTTTCTTATCACCTTATGTTTTGTTTGCCCACTTACCCTGTGGGTGACCAAGCAGGGTAGTGAGGGGAGTGGTGGCAGCCCTGTATCCCCAAGGAGTCGAGAGGACTGATTTAGAAATCTTTGGTGTTTGGTGAATGTATGCTTTGACCCAGCCATCCCCTTACAATGAGGAAATGTGGCCATTGTATATGTATGCACAGACGCTCCCAACTTACGAACGAGTTACACTCCGAATGGCCATTCGTATCCTATATTAATTCTAACATACTATACCAAAAATTGTGCAGCTTTATTTGATTAAGGAGACACTCATTACATGTAGATGAGTGATGGTTTCATAATCTAAAAGGCATCAACTATGAAAGTTAGAGTGCGAAAAGATGTAATATGTTATTTAAGCAGATGAGAAATGACCAATAATTCATAATTAACCAAGCTGAGTCACACGTGCACGCAGGTGCTAACACACATGCATACACGCACACTGTACTTGACATATAAAAAAAATTTTGTCAGGATTATGAGAGGATAGTTTGCTGTTTCATATCTCTCAGAATAGGAGTTGTTAATGGCAAACAAAATGGTTTTATAGCAAAAGTAAGAAGGCAAAGGAGATGAGAGACATATGCTGTAATATGTATATGAAGAAAAAATATAAATAAACATGATGAAATTAGTTAACATAAAAAAAAAATAGGCAAAGAGGGCATATGAGAAATATGTTTATAAGCAGAACCAAGGAAATTCCTAGACTTTGCCACGGCTTTGTCAGAAGCAATTTCAAAGACAAAGAATAAGGTTTAAAATTGAATGGGCACTCAGAAGCATTATTTAGACTGATGAAGATATCTGCAGAAAATTGAGCAAGGAATTACTGTGTAATATGTCTTATATTAATATACATACTCTCTTTAAGGCTTATCTGTATCTCCTTCTTGTGCTTTATTTTTACTTCCTTTTCTTTCAGGGTAAAGATTTATAGTCATTAAAGGAAGTTACACTTGTGTAGACAGAGTATATCTGCAGTGTTCTTAAGTATGACTCAGTCATGACAGGCATCCTGTCTCCCTTTCCTTCAAAATTACTAATTTATTAATGGTCGACGAGTATGCAATATGGCATTGCTCTTGCCATCTATTTTAGGATTTTTTCCATGTTGCATGAAAGAGTGGCCCTTTATATGCCAGACAATCTTAGAATCCTATACATTCTGCACTTTTAACATCCAGCTTTGACCTGCCTTTTCGCCAGTATCAGCAAAACAGCTTCATCTCATATTCTGCAAAGACACTTATGAAACATTATCATGTTGTTAAGTTGCATGGGTTCTATACTGTAATAACTGTTGAGTAATTTAAATATTAGCTGAATATCAATAAATTTCACTTTAGTTTTTTTCATTTAGTGGAGAAATATTGAATCTTCTCACATCACTATCTTCTTTCTTTATTACAGGAGATTATCAACACACTGGTGAGTGAGTGCAGCCCAAACTTCTTCTCACTAGGGCTGCCTGGTGCTTCCATGCTCACTCTGGATTTCATTTTTGCTACAAATACCGTCATTACCTCTCCTGATGCCAAAGTTGTAAGACTTATTTTATTCTTATTGTGTTTGTTTTTTATTACTAGTAAAGTATTGTATTTCTTTTTACAATACGGTTTTCATTTTCTTGATTTTATGGTTGAGTCATAGCTACAAAGTAAAGCAGTATAATTTTTATATATTTTTTTTAATGACGTTTGACAGCTACAATAGATACATATTATGTAGTGCAGCACCATCTTTGTCTATTATTTTGAGAAGTTGATTAATTATTATATCTCCAGCAATCGCCACGTCTTGATGCCTTGAGTTTGTTAGGGTCACTACTGCCTCTGTCCTCGCTATACCCGTCCATGCCAGTTTTACAACCGTCAGCTGCTGATTTAGCTCTCATGAATTGCTCTGATGTTAAGGTATATATAGTTTATTTGTTTTGTGTATATGATTCTTTGTACATATTGTTTGCCATTGTATGTGTCACTGAAAATCCCCGTTATGGGATGGACACAGACAAATTGACGTTTGAGAATTAAGGTTGGACTCCTATTGTGATGCCTCACAGTGGGCTTGATTGCGGATCTGTCACTTCCCGAGTTGAGTTCTCAAACCACTGGGCTACCGTAGTCCTCCTTTTAGAATCATGAATGTATTGTACAAAAACGTATACTGTATTTGTATGTTATGTGTTGTAATTACATAGAAAGTACTTGTATGTAGGTATGTTAATTTCTTACTTATAGATGTATATGACTTTCCACACACTCTTTATCAAGTAATCGCACGATGTTAACTATTATTCAACCAAGTTACTTGCTATTGTTGTTTAATAAATATGGGGATATATTCCTGGAAGTAAGAAATTATATTCCTGGAAGTAAGAAATTGCTATTAAGTATATGTACCTTAGCTAGCTTGACTTTTATACAGACAAATTACTTAACAAGTGACTTTGTTCATGTTGGGTTTTTTATTTTATTTTCAGAAAGTTAGTATTAAAATGACATTTTAGCATTTGTGTGTGATATGAAGAAATATTGTCTCCTATTTCACCCTTTATTGTATATTTCATTATTGTTATACTGTACTTGTTAGGTATGGTATATTCTTAGTACATTGTATATCCATAAATATTTTGTTTATTTATCGACTTATGTAGTAAACGTCCTTTTGAACACGGATAAACATTTGTTATTGCTTTAATGTATCTGTTAGATAAACTCTTATTACAAGGTATATTCACAAACATATTATTTGTTATTTTTATTTATTTACCGGACCATCTAGTAAAAATATTCTTAGTACAATGTATATTCACAAATATTTTCTTTATTACTTATATATTTCTATACAGGACCATCTTGTGAATGTTCTCTTGAAGAGTGGCAAGCGCGATGGTTGGTGGCATACGAGAGCGTTAGCCCTTAGCACGTTAGCTATATATGTGTATCATGAATTGTCTCACCAGACCTTCCACTCTAAAGTTAATGAGGCCATTAATGTGCTTTTGGCATCATTAAAGGTAAGTATGGAGTTTATTTTTTGATAGACTGTAGCATTTTCATAGCATGATTTTAACTCTTAATTAACTTGACTGGCTCCCTATATCTAACATTTGTTCCATACATGAAGAACGCTTTAACACTTGTTAGTTGTATTAATATCCAGTAACTTCTGAAATGCTTAGTTTTTTACGGTATTATGACACAATCTTTTTAGAGCTGTTATGTAGTTCCATTTGAATTTTACAGTAAAGACTTAAGCAGTATTTGCATGTCATCCGGATGTCATGAATTTTTGTTTGTCATGTAAGCAAAAGCCTGTTTCTGATGTGCACAGTACAGTTTCCCTGTCACTTAACATATTTCTGTGCATGAATATCACAAATTTGGAATAAGAGAACACTAGAGCAAAATTTTACCCAAGTCAGAGGAGTTTCTGCTGCCCTATTTACTAAGGTAATAGAGAAGTTTATGTATTTTTTCCACTAATCTGCATGAGAGTCTGTGAATTATTTAGTTTTAAGGTTTCATTATATGTGTAAGCATTTCAATAGTATACAGTGAATGTTGGATGTTTTAAAAATAATTTAGTAAATATTGTAGTTTTTTATAATTTGGAATATTTATACTGTATATTGTAGTTCAGTTTGTCCATACAGATACAAATAGACTTATTCTTCTTTCTCTGGATCTTATCCCACTTCTATGTGGGGTCGATGTTTCGGACAGCTCTCCTCCACTTAGTATGGTCCTATACATCTTCTGACAGCTGCAGAAACAAAGAGACTATTTAGGTTATTTTCATTGTAGGATGCTGATGCAGTAGTAGTCATTGAAGCATTAGTAAATAGATCTTAAGCCATGTAATCTCCAGCTTATTTATCATTATTAATAAAGAACGCCTGCTTGGAAATTTTTGTTGTGTTTGGGTATAATCAAATGCGTTATTTGCTTTACTAATTTTGGTTATTGAAATTAAAATATAATGAATATTAATCCGCTGCTTTTGGTGGGATGGGGGAAAGTTGTGTAAAATATTCAGCTTAAGGTTTTCTTTTAGAGAACTTTTTACAATAGCAGAAAGTTTCTCAAGTAACCTATTAAGCCCATCTACACATATGTGAGTGGCTGCTACGACTATGTGGGAATAAGAGAATCCACTCTTTCTTTCAGCTTTTTGCCTTTTAAATGGTGAAGCATTGAAATTCTGAGTTATTAGGCACATTGGTGGGAGTAAGCATTATGTAAAAAAAAAAGTAATAAGATTCAGTTTATATAAAACTAATGTAAATGTCACACTCGGTAGCTGTAGTTGGGCCATAGGACATTGCTTCAAAATACTGTAACGAGATTCTCAGAGCTTTTCTGAAGGAAAAGTTTATAACAGGAATTGGTACACCTAGCTGTAGAAATACTTTAGTAGATTAATTTTAACATGCATATTTTTGTTTCCAATGGTGTTTCTACCCTTCCTACACTTTCTTGTGTATTTAGATTTTTTTATTTTTCACAACAAATTTTAACTATACTTTCTCTAGTTACTAGATATTTAATTTTTTCTCTTCCTTTATAACCTAAATTTCCCCATGTCAGTGATTCTTTAGATTAGCATTTTCATATAATTTCTGTATATTTAGTTTGTGTATAGTAGATTTTATTTTGTGTATAGTTTGTGTTTTGTAGATGTTGTTGGAGTTTATATAGTTAGTGTTTAGTAGATTCAATCTAAGTTAAAATGTAAGAATATTTGCTACTGCTGAGACATTTTTTTTTATGTATTGAATAGAGTACTTTGATGTGTAAGTGTAATTAAGTATAATAGTGCTAACATAATATTGTATGTTTAATGTGTAGCTTTGTATCAATCATATAAATTAGTTATTTGAATTTGTATTGCTTTCCCAGTGCGTATGTATATATATATATATATATATATATATATATATATATATATATATATATATATATATATATATATATATATATATATATATATATATATATATATATATATATATATATATATATATATATATATATATATATATATATATATATATATATATATATATCATATTTTATGGTTTTGTCTATCCCATGGAATTTCAGTGAAAATTGTCTGAAGTGAATTTTCGAAGTCTGTATTGAAATTGAAATCTTGACGTTTTGCTTGGGGAAAAGAACCAAAAAACTTCATAAATTCTCATATATCAGACACTAAAGCAATACATCACATGAATTTTACTTTTGATATTATTATATCTTTTAAATCTTAGAAATAAATCTACTAAGTTGAAGAGTCTTTCTCTTCAACTATGGAAAGGGAATTAATTATAAAAAGTTCTATTTGCATTTTCACTTCAGAATGAATATTCTCATATGCATCGTTTGTATAAGCAAGAATTTCTATTTTATGGCTTGAGAACTCTTTAATTGGCTGCACTACTTATGCTACACATTAAACGCAGTTGTTTATCCGTTTGCGACCACAGCAGTATTTATTGCATGATTCAAACTCATTAGTTTTTTGCTTTCTAGCAAGCAGTATCCTCATCACATCCAGCTAAGCACCTGGCCCAGAATGCTGAGGTATATGTTATGCCTTTTTATTTATTTAAGTTTTTGTTGCTGTAATTCTATGTGTAAGGATACCAGTGTATTCACAGTCTTTGTCATAAAGTATGTTATTTGAAGTATTTGATTGGTTTGTATCATTAATTGTTGTTTTGTCTGGTTATTTTGAATACGTATATATATTTATTCCCATTCAGGATTTGCAATGCTTAATTAACTTGTAACGGATTGTTTCAGATGAAATGACATTTTTACGAATTTGATTTAAATCCTGAATGAAAGAAAATGTTATTGAAATGATAATTGCCTTAATAAGTATTTCATAGAACACAGATTTACTGTAAATATTCAGTTATCTAGGACTACATAGATTATTTGTTCTTTGTTAATGTGTCGTAAAGAAGTAATAGTAGGAGAAAAAAATACAATAGAGAGAATGTATGCTACATCTTTGGGCTCAAGTAAAGGTAACATCTCCCTGCACATTAAAAATCCTGTAAATCGTTAGGTTGTTCACTCTACCTGGAGTCATTAATTTCACTTGATCCCAGCTGTGGTCTATGAAGGTATGGTTCTGCAGTAATACTTGATGTGTATCTGACATTAGCTATGAATTCATAAGTATGCACTACTGTTATTATTTTTTATTTGGTGGCATCAGATAATGGAGCAAGGAGATATAAAAGTATTACATTAGTATTTTAGTTTCTTTGGTGTATATAAAATTTATGGATTTCAGATTCTGACATTCAATTTCACACTAATTATTATCATTTAGCCATTACGTTATTGTACATTAATGCATGTGTTGCATTACATACATTTACTAACATATAAAGTACATTGTGTATTTACATTTTTTTATATACATAAGTTGTTAATAATTCTCTTGTATTTGTATGTATTTAGATGTTGACGTATCATAACTTACTTAATGGTTTATCATTATGCTGTGGAAGTATTATTTTTGTTGTTGATACTCACTTGAGTCAGTATTTTCAAGTTAATTATAAATGAATGTTTCTAATGAAAAAGTTTTTAATAATATAATTTAATGGCTTAAATTAGGACATTGCCCTTGCTCAATATATGAATTTTGCGTTTTTATGTTAAATTGCATTCGAGTTTAAATAATTATCCTTATTGGAAAGTTTCTCTTACCCAGAAATTTGAGGTTTTGAAATCAGTTTTGCAGGAAGTTAGCAGATTTTTTTAGCTTCTTTTTAGGAGATTGATCTTGCCATTTAGATGAACTGATGCCTTGCAGTAATGCATTTTCATACATATATACAGGAAGTTACATTTTTTAAACTTTTCTTTATTGATGAACCCACAGGATATTTTAAGTTGAGAATTTGTATAAAATATTATTGGAATTGATTGTTTCCTATTTATACTGAGGACAGTAATGTTGCATCTTGCCTGCTCATGGACGTAATTATATATAAATGCAATATACCCTTAATGAGTCCAAACATGACGTTGATTGTTATTAACTACTAGACAGTATTTTTTATCCCTGCTGGTGGAGGAGAAAAATATCTCAGTCGTATTTCCTGTGTTTCATAAGAGCCATTTGAAAGGTATTGTGGAGTAAATGTATAGCAATCCCTTACTTTCAATGATATTTTGCTCCCACTTAGCAGCTGACATAAGGGGTGAGAATGGTACAGTATATATTAAGTCCTGCTGTTGTTGCTGGACGTCTTATGTCACTATTAATCTTCATTCATGTTGGGTGTGGATACAGACAGGATGGAGCTGGGGAATTAAGGCTGAATGCCCTTCCACTGCCTCCTGCTACCCCTCCCTTTTTGTTCAATCATGGCCGCACAGCTTGCATGATCGTGATAAGGTGTCATGGTGAAAACAAACTTTTTATTTTTTATTTTTTTAAGTCCTTATTTTGCATTAAATGGCTTGTCAAATTCTTATCTTTAGTTGTAGCTCTTATAGTAAACTATATGTTTTCTGCTAAATGGTGGTATATGTAAGTTTTCTTAAGCTTAAATTTGCATAATGTTTTCAGATTGGACGATTAGTTGGCCAAGTTTCTGCAGATCTATTATTGCTGTTGTGTGATCATTCAGAAGCCTTTCTAACACATTATCCAGATGTCCCTACACGAATAATACAGGTTAGACTATATTGCCCTTTCTATTACAGTTCTGTATTGATGTGCAATATACTGTATTGCAAAAGATATAGTTTTCTATAACAGTGCATTCAGAGACCAGACCAATATTATTCAGTGTGACTTTGCTTTCTTGAGAATTAGGCTTTAACTGGAAATGTCATTTTCTACTTGGAAACTTTTGTAGGTTCTCCTACCTTCATTTTTTTTATGAGCGTGATGCTGGGGTGGGCAATGAAAATTGCCCTCATCAAGCCTGGGCACTAGGAAAACATAAAGCCTAGAGAAGCAGATATTGGAAGTGTTTTGACTTATCAGAAGTGAAGGGATAATAAGAGATATGTTACAAATTCCCCTAGAATATTAGGTGTAGATTTAGGCATAAGAAAAGAACCATAACTTAAGGAAGACTTAACATCGTGCTGTCCTGGGCAGTCCTACTTGAGTCCAAAACACCTCGAGTTAGAGTGTCGCAACTGGTGGCTGGTGCCATGGGCCAATTGTAGCCTGCTTGTATTTTGTTTTTAATTTTTTAATGTACACTGTTTACTTCTACAGAAAACTGATCTTTTGGTGTATACTACAAAAGTTGAAGTTAAAATCTTTTACTGTGTAATTTATTTTTGCTATAAAAATATATTCTAACGTCTTTAAGGAGTTTAAAAATAGTGTGTAGGTTAGGTTGGGGTAGGTACCACGGTGTATCTCTCACTGTTTTAGGTAAGGTGTCTGATGATCCTTATAGATACAAAGTCTCTACTGTATCTGTATCTTCAGGTGGTATAGTTGGGCCTGAGGAAGCAGCAATGGGAAGATTATGTGAATTTTTATAGCTGTTTCTCTTCTATTTTTTTTTATGATAACTTGATATGTATATTTTTATGCAAAAGAATTTTCTATGCAAATAAATGCTGCTAATCAGTCATCTGTGATTACGTGTCTTGATAGTAAATCATATAACTTCACAGTTGATTTGTTGATTTAGAGGTAATTTATATCATCTTAGTCCATATACTAATACCTATAGCTCTCTTATCTTATTGTTTTGCATTTTTTTTTTATTATTTGGTATATAATATATTTTAGCAACCTTGTCCTTTATGTACTCTTAAATAAAATGTACATTCATTCATCTTACCAAGTGTTTTTGTGTGTTTTTTTTTTTTCATAGGTGCTTTGCCAGACATTAGGGGCAATTGGCACAGACCCAGTTCTAACAACAAATACTGAAGGGAAGCATCTTGTGCTCTCATCGCTATTCTGTTTGGCTGAATGGGTGATGAGTATGCCTCAGCAAGTGCTCATTCAGCCAACTCAGGACAAGCAACCACTTCTGCAACATGTGTTTAAGGTATTTATTCATTTTGATCATTTTAGACTTTAAGTAGGGTATGGAAATCGGTGATTAGAGTTTTTATTTCATAACCCATTTAAAAATATTTTTGCCGTTGAGACATTATTTCCCTTTTATATACCCCTTATGCAAATATTTATTTCCCCCAAAATATAATAATAATAGGATTAAGTATAGTGCTGATAACTGAGTATTGAAAAAAGTCAGATTCAATAATCAAAGTTATTATGTAGAGTACCTTATTGAACAGGATTAAAATGTGATATTGCATACTTGTAAAATAAAAGAAAATATAAGCAAGTTAAATTCCATAAAAAAAAACTGTTCTGGTATTTGAAATTTTTGCTCGTATACCTGATTCATTCACAATCATTATTAAAGAGCATTTGATGGCTTCACACGCCAACTTCTTGGAATGGAGCATTTAAAGTGGCCCTGTTGTTGTTGTTATTCCCAAAGCTGCCTAGCCAAACAGTCCTGAGTCCCTAAAGAAGGCCTGTGGTAATCATGGGGTTTCCCATAGAGTTCCTAGAGTGTGTGTGTTTTGTTGATGGAGTATGTGGTTATGTATGTTGTTGCCCCCATTGGTAACTTTTAGCTTTTAGTCAGCTAGTATTAATAGAAAAAAAAATTTTAAGTCTCAAGGGCCCATTCTGAGCTCCAATTTGCTCGTAAGATCAATATAAAAGGGGGAATTTACACATGCCTCATGTATTCTGTATGTTTCCTTTCTTGTATTCTTTATGTATACTTCATATATTCCCTTTAAGAAAATTTGCCTCTTCAGGACCCACCTTGGGCAGCTATGCTATTTTACCTTTCATGTAATGCAAACCCTTCATGGGCTAAGTCTGAACACATCGTGTAGAACATTGAATGAGTCTTAAATATACAGTAGTAAACAAGGGTTAGATAACATCTTATCATCAAATTTAATCTCATTTGCAGGTGCTTCATTCAGTAGCCAGTGGAAAGAAAAGTAGTCTGATGCGATCACCAAACTTGGATATTTCGGACTTTGATAGCCAGGTGCGGGAAGATTTTGGAAGAAGTGGAGGCATGGAATCCAGCAGTCGAGGAGACTCCCTCAAGAGAACCACGTTCCCTGCATCTTGCACTTCTACAATTAGATTAGCTGCAAGATCGGTAAGATTTAGTATACATTAAGAGCCTTTCTTCTAATTTCACGATGCCCTTATTTTCCTCTGAGGAAGGACTTCCTTTAGGTAAAGACAACTTTAATGAACTGTGGGCATGTAGTTGTATTTTTTTCATGCAAGATACACTATGCTGATAAATTTAGCTAGTTGGCAACAGCTTTATCAAAAATACTAGAGTTAAAGAGGTCCTCAGCATACCTACCATCCTCACATCTCACTTTTTTTTTCCAAGAAAATTTATTTATATAGGGAATTTTCCATCATCACCACCAGAGCTTCTCCTTCTATCTGGGGAATATGACTAGAAATCTATTTCCCCAGATGTGCATGCCTTAACTTCTAGGTTAAGTAGGGTAAGCTGTAATATTTACTCAGTCCAGGTTACTGGTAATACTTCTTGCATCTTACAGCCATGAGTGATCATTGTTAGGGATTTTGATCTATATGCAGTGTTTTTCATAGCAAATTCATTAGTGCTATCAGCATTCACCATATATTGTACTCGTCTTCCTAAAAATTGTATTTCATAAACAATCTTTATTTGAGAATACAGTCTCATCCCTATTATTTATTCACAGATAACAAGTCACATTATGAATCACCTGTGGCATTTCCCTCTTGGAGTTGGAGCGCAACGATTGTCATCTCTTGTGGTAGAAGGAGATGATGTCCCTGGGCTCTCAGGGGATGAACTTTCCTCGGAAGTCTTCCTATCTCCTCATGTGCAGTTATTTGCGTTAAATCAGTCCTGTCTTTTGTCTTTAGTACAACTGCCAGCGCTCCAAGTACCGGGTTGTGCTGCTACTGCAGGATTTAAAACTCCTAACTCAGAGGCAAGTACATTGGTTATATATTATTCAAGTGTTCTTTCTCATCCTTAACCCTTTGGCATCTGAAAGAAATGTTCTCAACTCCCGTAAGAGTAAAAAAATCTTCATTCGACTTATTCCATGAAGTTAGAAAAGCTTCCCACCAGCTTTATGTGATACTTTTATCGCCTAAATTTCCCAGTAGCCGCATTTTTTATTTTTCCTTACTTAATACGGTACAAGGAAAGTTTAATTATGGGTTGTAAGTAAGCAGAGTAGTGTAATTGGATGATGTGAAGAGGGTAGCATTGGATTTTTTATGGCTTTGATGACGGCATGCTTCCATATGTTGGGTATTGTGTTGAGAGAGAGAGTACTTTAAGTTTGATATATAGTGAGTACCTGTATGTGTTGTGTCCCAAGTGTCGAGAGTGTAACTATTTCCAGATAATTATGTGTATGTAGTATACTGTTTACTGGTTTCTTATTATTAATAAATTTTTTTAGGTTCGGCTTATTCTTCGCGATTTGTCAGGAAAGTTTTCATGGGATTCTTCTCTGTTGTATGCCCCTCCCAGTGAGAGCATTCAGGAGGCTCCTGCTAATGCACATCAACACCACACATCACATCTGTACTCACAGCCTCCTCCACAGACTAGCATATCTCCCGGCGTGAGTTTGTATATAATGATTTGTGCACAAGTTGTAAGATTACTTTGGATCACATATTTAGAGCCATTTATTTTTGACTTCTTTTGGTATACTTAAGAAGTGATATATAAATTTGCTCAAAATTAATTATATTATTGTACAAGCTGTATCTTCATATTGTATGTTGGTGAAATTTGACTCTTTGACTATGTACAGGTTAGCACTCTGCCATCACCTCCTATTCCTCCAAGTGCAGGATATCCTGCATTGGGTATCCAGTTCAGTTCGTCAGGAAGTTTAGGCCTCATAGGTAGCCGGGATGATATTATGTCGTCCTCGCTCGTTGTCACGTCTCCGCCACGACATACGCTCAGACATCGGCCAGCTGGTATTCTTCCTACTCACGAAGACTCGGCTGAGGATCTTGATAATTTGGATGATGTATGTGGTCACAGAATTTGTAAATACATTTGTCCCCTCTTCTCCTTGGAAAACAAAATCGTTTGCCATTTTGGATGACTGACACAATGGATAGTAGCAAATTCTATGTATACTATGTTTTTTCTTGTTATACATATGCCTTATAGTTTAAGATACTGTTTAGTGTCATAACTGGATTAACAATAGTTAATAAGAAAATAGAGCAGTTCCATAAAAAGACAATCCAGAATGGAAACTAAATTATGTTAAAAGGACATTATTTTGTTTTATACACCTACATCATATCAAGAAAATGTTTTGAGCTTCTCATATGCATGCATTTTCAAATAAAACCTTCAAGGCATAAATATGTACTGTATACTTTAGATACCAGTATTATCTTAATTGACATAAAATTCTGATCAGATGCTTACTGGTAAATATGTAAATTCTTGCCTGTAAGGGTGGATAAAACAAGTATAATCCATGCAAGCTTCTTTGGTCAGTTTTTTGCCTTGCTCAGTTTTCAGATGTAACACCTATTATCTTTTATTTCCTCTGACAGTTACTAAATTATGTGGGTCACACAAGTCCGGAAGTTTTAGAGCAGTTTGGTCATGCACTAAATGAAGCCATTGGTCCACCTCCAACATTACCCATTGAAGCTCAACACGATGCTATTTCCACCATCCTCAACCAAAGAAATATTGAAAATGAATTCTTTTGTAGACACTCAACTGATCACAAGTAAGCTAAACAAATAAATGTAGTTAGTAGTATAACCATTATTTATTGTGCTGTCATGAGGAATGAATACCATATTGTTATAACTTTCGTCAGTTCATCCTCTATGTGTCATATCCACTTGGACTTCGTCAACCATGGAGTGCCACCTGACCCTGTCTTTTGTTTATTGCAAAATCTCTGCCTTAAGATGTCCTCCTGCCAATCTCGTCACACCATTCATATATTTCTCTCTTTGTATTCCTCTTTGTCTTCCATCACATGTCCTAGAACTCTCATTTCGATTGTTACTTCTTTCAAATTGCTGAATAGAATGCTCGTTATTCAATTTTTTTGAACAGTAGTGGTAATCTGCAAATGTGTGTACAGCACTTGGAGTCAGTGAGAAAAAAAGTTGTTGTTTTTTTTAATTAATGCCCGTGGATGAACAAGGCATTGTGAACAAAATCCTACTTCTATATGAACAGTATTGCAGATAATACACCTGAAGTTGGGTGAGGTGAACAGATTTCCTATATTATATATGTAATGTGTTCTTATTAAAAAAAATAAAAAATACAGGAAAATGAAAACAGTACTATAGTCTAGTAGATACTCATACATATACTGTACATGGCCCCATTCCCCCTTGTATGGGGCATGGCCAAGCCAATTAACACGCATTCACCAATCCTCATATGATATCTAAAATGCATATTTGTAAGTAGATTTAAATTTTAGACTGAGGATAAGACGAGGACTGTGGATTATTGTACAACAGCCCCATAATTATTTTAATGGAAACTGTGTTTTATTTTCTTTCACATATTATCAACTGGGTTTTTACATTAGAAATACTTTTAAGAAGACTAAGAATATCAAAAAGCTCAGTCTGTTCAGGCTCTCTGTTAAAGCCGAAGGATTATCACTTACCATATATTTTTAAATGTAAACTGTATTTGTATCAGATATACAAGCTGGTAGTAGATATAGTAATATCATAGTTTCATGATATTTTATAAAGGCTGCATGGTACTGAATATAGGTTATATTTTGTAGTTTCACTATTTTACTGGGAAAACGGCTCTGTTTATATTAAATATTCTGTGTTTTATACATGCATATATTAAAGGCTGCAGTCCTCTTTGCAAGGAAGGTGACAGAGCCAAAGAATACGTATTCACCAGAAGCATTGTTTTATTACTTGAGAAATGCAGGTTTGCTTTTAATTTGATATTCATGATTTAAAAGATGCTCAGTACAATTATTTTTATAAAGTTTTTTGAAAATTTTACTTGAAATTGAATGAATGTTTTTGTGCTTGTTGTCTTGAATGAGATTGTCATTAGGAACAGTGCATTGGCCTCAACTTATTAAGTTAGTTTTCACAGTTAGACTGATGCCTTCCTTTAGTTGAGAGATAGGAAATTACCTTTTGTCTTGTTTATATTATTTTTAATATAGCTAGCTCATCTTTTTATTCTCACTGTGACCCTTTGATTTTTTTTTATTTAATTTGAAAGTATGCATTAGTGTGAGTAAAGAATATTTTATTTACTACAGATTACATTTCTCATTGTTGTTTGTTGGCAGCATCATCACTTAGTGAAAACTATTGCTTTGCTAAATATGCCTATTGTTCAGGTTTTTGAAGGTGTGAATATGTGGTATTAATGATATCTCCTTGAGGAAATTAGAATATGCATCACCACCTGCTTTTTATTATTGAAGGATTTTTTTCCTTTGTAGATGACCAGTCTACACAGTAATTTATAATTTCATTTAACTTACATCTGCCCTTGAGGATTATGTATCCTATACTGGATTTGAAAAGGTAATGATTAGCATCTTTCCTGTGCAGTTGACTGTCCTGTTTTGAATATTAAAATTTAAAGATAAACATTTTACCTGCCTGATGATCTGTTCTATTTTGGGTAATAAAAGGTATTGGTTAGCATCTTACCTGTATAATGATCTGTCCTATTCAGGACATTAAAAGTTAATGATTAGCATTTTACCTGTATGGTGATTTGGAAGGTTAATGATTTATATTTTACCTGTATAGTGGTTATGTTATTGCAATCATTTTACTTATGTTTTTTGCATTGCAGTATGGTGTGCCCATCAGCCCACTGCCCATCCCCAGTTGAATCCAGATCCGTCTTTCAACAAGGGAGGCTTCTTATTGATCAGCTAGGCTTAGCTTCATGGGAGAAAAGACGCTCCATTAATACTCTGAAGAAAAATGATAAATTGCTTCGTGAACTGAAAAATTTGGATAACCAGGTTTGTGGGGCTTATTTTTATTTTTTTTATTCGCTTTCCAGTACAGAAGCTCCCCCACTTATGAACAATCGAGTTGCGAATATTCACAGAAATTATCAAAATCCTACCCATAATCGACCCATGTATGTATTACTTTACTGTACAGTATTATTGCATCATTATTGCTGTAATAAAATTCATTCATATTGTATACTTTATGTTTACTGTAGTAGTTAAGTGTCTTTAGCCTAAGTACTGTACAGTACTGCATATTTATGTACTGTACAGTACTTATTTTTACCTAAACTCAACTTATGAAAAATTTTACCTATGAAGAGACTTCTGGAACCAAACTCATTTGCAAGTTGGGAAGAGTCTGTATATTGAGGTTTTTAGCTCACTTACTATGTTGCTTTTGTGGCATGGATCTATGATCTTTTATAAAGAATTTATCAGTAAAGTGTTTGATTTTATTGATTAATAAATGTCATTTAAATGGGAATGTAAATGATGGTGTGTGGGGAACCCTTACCCATGTTAAGGAATATAAATATCATTTGGTTATGAGAGGAAAGTGTTTGAAACTCCAATAAATAGTTTTATCTTTTAAAGTAACAGTATCTCCCATCATATTGAATTTCACTAGCATAGACACTTTGGTCACATTTTGCTTTTTCAGCTTTTAATACTAAAGTATTGCATTATGAGGAAAAAGTTTTATTAAACCTACCAATGTCTTACTATGTCTGTTATTTCAAGATAAAATGTCATTTAAAAATTTAGAATAAGTCTAATAAGACATATGAACTTTTTGTTTCACAGAAATGCAGAGAAACTCATAAATTGGCTGTGATCTACGTGGCTGAAGGCCAAGAGGACAAGATGTCTATACTGAGTAACAGTGGAGGATCTGCTGGTTTTGAGGTAATAAAAACACACGTAATGTGATGCTTTGAGAAAGATTAAACTTTTCTTAAATATGTAGATAAAAATATTATTTTCATACCGTTGCAAGTGACGAATATTTTTGTTGTATGTTGTTGTCCTGCACAGTTACTTAGAGATATCTCTCAACAGATTTGTTTTTATGTTTTATTCTGGTGTTTAAAACCAATTTTTTTTTTTTTTTTTTTTTTTTTATGAGGATCAACATTTTCTTCAGTATTCGGACAGAAAGGGACAATTTCCCTTTGACCATAATACTTATGCATATTACCTTATATATATTGCTCCTCAAGCTTTCCATTAAAAGAAATATCTAGAGTAGATATTAGAATATATCAGAACTCATATTTTTACAGTATTTTATAATATACTGTTATGTATAAAGTAGAAGTTTTGTGGAACATTTCAGTTCCAGTGATGTTGATCATTACAAGAAGTTTTGTTTGCATGTTCATATACCCATTCAGGTATATGTACCTTCTCACAGTATTTTCATTGCCTACATTATTCTCATAAAGCATTGTTTTTTAATAAACCTTACTGGCATAATATACTTGCATTAATATTATATTTTTGCCTTAATGTATCACCATGTATTGCATGAAAGCTTGACATATTTATAATACTTTGAAAAAGAATACACTTTTCTTTAATTTGTAGATAAAAGTATGAGGAAAAAATGAGTTTCTCTCTTGATTTAGGAATTTGTTGCTGGCCTTGGCTGGGAAGTGGAACTTGCCACGCACACTGGTTTTCTTGGAGGTCTGCAAAGAAACGGATCAACAGGAGAAACTGCTCCCTATTATGCAACTTCCTTAACAGAAGTTATATTTCACGTGTCCACTCGCATGCCCTCCTTTACAGAGCAAGCTATGTTGCAAAAGGTACTTTCCATTTTTGTTAATCTGTACATTCTAAGTGAAACTTTCATTTACGGTACACATCTATGCTGAGAATGATATTTAAGTTAGAGTGGTGAAAATCATTAGCAGTATGTGTACGTCTGTAAATACTGACATGCATTGTCTCAAATTTTGCAGACGCGTCATTTAGGAAACGATGAAGTTCACATTGTGTGGTCAGAGCATATCAGAGATTACAGACGAGGCATAATCCCAACTGAGTTCTGTGATGTTCTCATTGTCATTTATCCATTACCAAATAGACTATATCGCATTCAGATATCGACAAAACAGGAAGTAAGTTCTGTCATGTTATCAACTGTTACAATATTTAATCTGTAGTATATTTTAACTTTATTGTTGACAGTGTTCATTTGTCCATTATCTTCTTTATATAATTAAGTTTATAGCTATATGAGAAATATGTGAAATATATATATTGTATTCCAGTAGTATTGTTCTTAAATGTTATGCTTAGTATTATAACATTAAGAGGGTACATAATGTACATCTCTATAACCAAAGTGTCAGGTATCTTTGTAATGTGTTCAGTTTGAATGTTGACGTCCCAATATGTATCAAGATGAACAAAATTTATCACAAGCAAGCCTGACACAAGTCTTAAAAGTATATTAAAAAAATAAGTTCAAATATTATTATATTATGTTTTTTTTACTGGTATTATTGTATTATTATGGATTATCTTTTTTGCATTTGGTTTTCTGTCTGCTGTTTATGAAAACCATTAATCTTATCCAAGATGTAATTTTTGTCTACTTCGCCAGGTTTACAGATTTGACCATTAGTTTATTTAGCATTAGACATGCATATAGAGTATAGGTTTGAGTTTAATGCAGACACTAGTAACGAGTCTTCTTCTTCCTCTCCTCTCGCTTTTCCCATATATATATGGAGTCGCGGTTTCTTATCAGCCTTTTCCACTCTAACTTGTCCAATGCTTCCTCTCCACTGAGGTCCTTCTCTCTCAAGTCATCCCGTATACTGTCATCCCATCTTCGTCGGTCTCCCTCTTCCTCTCACTCCTTCCACCTGTAGCTCCATCATCCTTCTACCAATTCAATCTTCATCTCTCCTCATACAGTGTCCATACCACTGAAGCCTTCTTACTTGCATCTTCTTTCCCACTTGTGTCACCTTGGCTGTCCCTCTAATTCTTTTGTTCCTGATCCTATACCTCCTCGTCACACCCAACATCCATCTCACCATTCTCATTTCTGCCACTTCCATCTTTCTTTCTTGTATTTTCTTAACAGGCCACATCTCCGAGCCATATATCTTCGCTGGCCTCACCACTGCACGATATATCATGCATTTCACTCTTGCTCTAACCGTTCTGTCACATATCAGTCCAGAGCATTTCCTCCAATTTTTCCATCCTGCTTGTATCCTCCCATTTATTTCTCTATCCAGTTCACCATCATGCGACTGATTTGACCCCAAGTACCTGGAAGCCTCCACCTTCTTTTACCTCTCCTGTGCCAAATGCAATTGACTGTCACACCTTGTTCTCCCATCTGCATGCATTCTCTTTTGTCCTGGCTTAAATTCAGCCCTCTACTTTCCAACTCGTCCCTCCACTTGTTCAACTTCTCCTCCACTTCCTCTCTGGTCTCCGCCACCAAGACTATGTCGTTGGCAATAACATAGTCCATGGGGCCTCCTCCAGTACGTCCCTCTTTATCAAATCCATGACCAGGTTGAAAAGGTATGGACTCAATGCTGATCCCTGATGTAGTCCAACTGTCACTTGGAACATGTCCGTCACCCCGGCCGCTGTCCTCACTTGTGTGTACATCTCTGTACATATCCTGGCACACCCTCACATACTTTTCTGGCACTCCCTTCTCCCGCTTGCAACTCCACATTTCCTCCCTTGGTACTCGATCGTAAGCTTTTTCCAAGTCAGTAAAAGCCAGATGTAGTCCCTTCCGTTTCCCTCAGTACTTCTCCATTAAATGTCTCAACGCAGAGATGGCATCCGTTGTACTCCTTCCTGGCATAAATCCAAACTGAGCTTCCGTTATTTCTGTACATTCTCTAAGTTACGGTTCTTATTCTATGCCTACAGCTACACTGAATATTCTTGGATATTATCACACATCTTTTATTATCCCCTCACATCTGACAAGTCATTACACTCTCCATCTCTGTTTCTCTTTACTTTAAGTATTCTTCGTGCCCAGGCCCGATGAGGGCTGTTTTATTTTATAATTATTTTTGGCCCGTCCTGTGTCAAAAAAAAAAAAAAAAAAAAAAAAAAAAAAGTCTTTTGTCCATTACTCTCTCATATATCTACATAGTATGGCTCATAAGCTTAATCCCTCTATACTTTTCACAGTCCTGGATGTCCCCCTTCTCTTTGTAAATTGGTACCAGGGTACTTTCTCTTCATTCATTTGGTATTTTTTCAATATCAAATGCTTGGCAATTGATCTCGTACACGATCTCGACTCCCAGGTTGTCCAGTGCTTTCCAAGCCTCGACAGGTATCTCATCTGGTCCAATTGCTTTCCCGTTCTTCATTCTTCCAATTGCTTCCTTCACCTCTTGCACCTTAATATCTTCCACCTCCACCTCATTTGGCTGTCCATACTCTATAATTTGCCTTGGGTTTTCTACATTTAGCAATGTAGGTTAGGAAATGGGAGAAAAACTTTGTTGTGTATTTATTAGTACTTCTGAAAACTATCGCAGTAACTGCTCGTTTGGTTTTTAGATATTTGATATTTGAAGTTTTTATTTCTTCATGATATCATGGTGTGATTATAATAAAGGGGTTACACAGTTTTAAGTCATTGTTTTAGAGACTAATTTTTAGTCTTGCAATGGGTCGGAAACATTATTTTTTCCTAATTAAAAAAAAAAAAAAAAGAGATGTGAAATACTTTTCCATATTTGAAATTTCAGTATCAACACTATTTGTGGACTGTGTTATATTTTGTAATAAAATATTCTTGCATTTTTTGAGTGTAAGTCATATTCACATTGCTAATTCTACATTGGCTTTAATACAAAATAAGTTTTTTTAAGTATTTGTTTCTATATTTTTGGGAGAGTCTTATTTCAAAATCATATAGAGATCATATCTCATGTAGATAACAAACTTGACAACTTAAACCTGAAAACATTTTCATTGTATAATGAACGCAACATGGTTTCATGACAGGTACCATTCTTTGGACCACTCTTTGATGGTGCCATTGTGGCTCACAAAGTATTACCGGGCCTAGTGCGCAGCACAGCAATAAATGCATCAAGGGCAAAACGGAGTCGCCTGGCACTTTACCAAAACTTGTAAGTATAAACATTGACAATAAGGCTAATGAAGACTAATATATATATATATATATATATATATATATATATATATATATATATAATATATATATTATATATATATATATATATATTATATATATATATATATATATATATAATATTTAGTAAAGAAATTTATAAACAATGGCTTTCATTATCATATAATTATGCAAATAATCATGCTTGCCAGAGTGAAAAATAAACCAATGCGTAGTATCTGAGCTGTTTATTGCCTTTATATATATACAGTAGTGACCCCAACCCACGAATGCCTGTACCTATGAACAAACCAACCCGCGAACAAAATTTGACCCCAACCTATAAATAAATTCCAACCCACAAACAAAAATGTATTGGCCAAGCCACCATGTGTCCAATTCGGCCCCTCTCGGCTGCCACATGGGTTCTACTCGGTCGCTCTCGGTTTCACTCGCCCGCTATCGGTTTCACTCGGCAGCTCTCGTTTTCTTTCAGTTCCGCATTGGTGCCCGCACTGTGTGGTTCATTCGTAATTTTATCACAGTTCTTGCTTATTTTCCATAGTTTTATCTTTTAATAGAACCCTTAATATGGCTCCTAAGAAAGTCAAAAGTGTAAGTGATATTGGCATCAAACACCCAGACGCATAACAGTGGAAACAAAAAAAGAAATAATTTCAAAGCATGAAAATGGGGTGCGTGTGTCCGATCTCGCCACGCAATATAACATGCCGAAATCCACCATCTGTACTATATTAAAGAATAAAGAGATCTTAAAAGCAGCTGAAATGGCTAAGGAGTGAATATATTAATGAAGAAAAGGTCACAGGTGATATAAGAGGCAGAAAAATTATTATTCTTGTAGATAAATGAAAAACAGTTGGTTGGCGATAGTATTAGCGAGACCATAATATGCGCTAAGGCTTTGCAAATCCACCAAGATTTAGTAGCGAACTCTCTGACTTCTAGTGGCGCTAAACTGGAGGAATTTAAAGCCAGCAGAAGCTGGTTTGAACACTTTCGTCACCGAACTGGAATTCATAGCGTCATTAGACGTGGAGAGGCAGCTTGTTCCGACCATAAAGCAGCAGATTCCTACGTAAAGGAAGTCGCTAAATATATCGAGAAGGTTATATCCCGCAAGAAGTGTTTAATTGTGATGAAACGGGACTCTTTTGGAAGAAAATGCCCAAAAGAACCTATATAACCCAAGAGGAGTAATCATTGCCATACCACACACCAATGAAAGACAGGCTTACCCTTTTATTGTGCTCTAAAGCTAGTGGGGACTGAGATCAAGCTTCTTTTAGTTTACATCTCTGAAAATCCATGTTGTTAAGTTCAATAACATATTGAAGGCTAGCCTCCCAGCAATGTGGAGGTCAAATCCAATGGCTTGGGTCACACGGATTTTATTCCTAGAGTTGTTGATTGAAGTGTTTGCACCAGCAGTGAAGAAATACCATGAGGAAAAGAATTTGCCTCTTAAGTGTCTCCTCAAAATGGATAATGCTCCTGCCCATCCTCCAGGTGTGGAAGATGATCTGGCTATACATTACGACTTCATTAAAGTAAAATTTCTGCCTCCCAAGACCACTCCTATCCTCCAGCCCGTGGACCAGCAGGTAATTTGTAATTTTAAAAAGTTGTATGCGAAGGGTCTTTTTGCCAGGTGTTTCCAGGTCACCAATGATGCGGATTTGACCCTTTGTGATTTCTGGAAAGACCACTTTAATATCCTCCACTGCATTGGCCTCATTGAAAAAGCATGGATGGAGGTCTCATATCATACATTGAACTCTGCCTGGAGGAAACCTTGGCCATGTTGTGTTAAGGATAGAGACTTTGAGGGCTTCAAGCAGGAATTAGCTATAAAAATTGTGAATGAAATTGTGGCCACAGGCAAAAGTTTGGGCTTGGAGGTCAATGTGGAGGACCACAAAGAAGAACTTACCACGAATGAATTAATTGAGTTGCAACATGAACAGGTGAAGATTCTCCAAGAGGAGCAGTCACCGGAGGAAAGGGTAAAGGTGTCCAGTAAAGAATTGAAAGAAATTTTTAGTTAGTGAATCTGATGTGCAGGCTTTTATTGAGAATCATCATCCAAATAAAACTGTGGGCAATAGAGTAGTGAATATGATAAATGACAATGCGATGAATATTTTTGGAAAAGTTTACCAAAGAAGAAAAAGACAAATTTCTTTGGATCGTTTCCTTGTCCCAGTACGCAGGGAAGCAGCTCCCAAAAGAGAAAAGAGAGAGAAAACACCAGAAATACAGCCTGTATCAGAAGAGTTCCCTAACGTTTTTATGGAAGGGGACTCTCCTTCCAAAAAATAAATCCCCCTCCTCCTCCTCCACCACCATCCATGTATTCCAGCAACATTCATCCACAAAGGTAAATACAGTACTGTATTTCTATTATTAATTTTATTTTCCTTAATTATGCATGTTATTTTCCTTTTACAGAGCATATTGCTAATAACCTGTATTATATTTATTTGTTTTCATGACTTAAAAAATTTTAAAATTAATATATGTGGTGACCTGGAACGGATTAATTGGATTTGCTGTACATGCTTTTCAATGGGAAAATAAAATCCAATCCATGAACTTTCCAACCCAAGTGCACTTTTTTGGAACGGATTAAGTTCGTGGGTTGGGGTTACCACTGTATATATATATATATATATATATATATATATATATATATATATATATATATATATATATATATATATATATATATATATATATATATATATATATATATATATATACATACAGTGATCCCCCCATTATCGCGTGGGTTCGGTTCCGGGACCCGGCGCGAGACAGGAAAATCGCGGAGTAGGATCAGCCCATATGTACATAGATATTTTAATTTATTTTTACGTTTACACTGTATAAACTGTATAAACCCTCCCTGTACTGTTAACAAACCACCCTTTACTTCATAAATAACAGCATGCAAGCATAAATTTATATGACATAC